>MCJB01029209.1:195322-254595 GCA_002018475.1 Nicotiana obtusifolia | reverse complement strand
CGGACATGGCCGCCCCATTGCCGGCTTGTGCTACTGCTCCCGGCTAGACTGTCACAGCTGGTTGAACCGCTGGAACCTGAGCCTGCGGGGCTACTTGTTCCGGAGTACAAGTAGCAGTAATCTGAACCCCTTCTCCAGCCCGAGGAGTGGCTGGTGCTGCCAGAAGTAAGCCCGCTCGGGTGACATTCTCCATGAGGCCTACCAACCGGACCAAAGCGTCCTGAAGAACTGGGGTGGCAATAAACCCCTCGGGAACCTGAGCTGGGCCCACCGGAGCTGCTGGGGTCGGAACCTCCTCGTCAAGATCAATCTGAGGTTCCGCCGCTGGTGCTGCTGCAGGAGGCTGAGTCCTGCCCCTGCCTCGACCCCTAGCACGACCTCGGCCTCGGCCTCGCCCTCTACCCCGCGTGGGAGCTGTTGCTGGGGGCTCGGGCTGTGGAGCGGTAGATGAGGAAGCGCGTGTTCTCACCATCTGCGAAGGAACAAAGTAGGAATCCAATTAGTATTTGAGAGGCAAACGCACGATAGAATGAACAAACGTGAAATTTTTCCTAACTCTGTAGCCTCTGGGGGATAAATACAGACGTCTCCATACCGATCCCTCAGACTCTACCGAGTTTGTCTGTGAACTGTGAGGCCTATGTAAACCTAGGGCTCTGATACCGACGTGTCACGACCCGGACTTCCCACCCTCGGGAGTCGTGATGGCGCCTACTAATGAAAGCTTGACTAATTACCACGTTTCTATTTACGAATTCATTACATCACAAATGCATCAACTGAAAAGCAGTAATTCAACAAGCGAAATAAACGCAAAGTTAATACTTTACACAACTATCTCCGATAAACTATCCACGACGGTCTACCCATGATCTGGTGTCACAGTTTTACAGACTATTTAAGAGTACTACAAACAGGGTCTGAAGAATATAATAAAATGTTGTTTCTGGATTACATAAGAGAAACAGATACAAGAAATGGGCAGTGGACTCCAAGGTCCGCGGACGTGTGCAGAACTACCTTGGGTCGCCTGAAAGTCAGAGGTTGGAAGCTTCCTACTGTTCGTAGCCTACGGCACTGAGATCTGCACAAAAGAGTGCAGAGTGTAGTATCAGCACAACCGACCCCATATGCTGGTAAGTGCCTGGCCTAACCCCGGCGAGGTAGTGACGAGGCTAGGACCAGACTCCAGATAAACCTGTGCAATTTTAAACATATATGTATATACAGCAGAAGATAAAATACATAAACAATTTGAACGGGGAAAAGGAAACCATACATCGGAACGGCAAACAAATAAAGCAAAAGGAATCATCAAAGAGTAAGAAGGAAAACAACAATTCAGCTTTTTAACACAAACGAAATGAAATACAATCCACCCTTTTTCCTCTAGTAACCTCTTGTTGCAGGCGTGCAACCCGTTCCCACTTACAGTAACCTCTTGTGGCAGGCGTGCCACCCGCTCCCACATACATCACATCCCGTGGCAGGCGTGCCACCCGCTCCCACTTGCAATATATCGTGGCAGGCGTGCTACCCGCTCCCACTTTCATATATCTCGTGGCAGGCGTGCCACCCGCTCCCACTTACATAATATCTTGTGGCAGGCGTGCCACCCGCTCCCACTTGCAATATATACTGTGGTAGGCGTACCACCCGCTCCCACTTTCATCATCACAACAATCACAAGAAATCCCGGCAAGGGAACAAATCAACAGAACAACTTCCCAGCAAGGGAACAAATAACAGCAAACAATCATCCTGGCCAGGGGGAAATTCAGCTATAACCAAACCAAACTTGACTCCTATTTAGCTCAATCAATGTCAGTACTCAATTACAGTCAAAATCCTACTACTAACCTCCCAACCCAATTATCATTTCATTAACCCTAGACACGACTTTGCTAATGTGATGCTGGACTCCTTAAACTTCTAACAGACTCCTAAAACACTACCCACAATTTGACACTAGACCCCTTTGACTCCTAACAATTCTTACTCAACTAGTCTAGTAAACCATCAACTTTATGCCAAATAGAAGAAGGCTAGAACCATGACCAAAGGAACAACTAAGATGAAGCAACCTTGTGGTAGGAATACCACCCGCCCTCAATTCATAATATCTCGTGGCAGGCGTGCCACCCGCTCCCACATGCATCATATCACACCAAATCGAGGATAATATTCAACAATTCGAAACAATAGTCACACAATGATTATCCATAACCGACCCACGGTCATGCGTGACACCAACATATAGAAACTCGTCACCATGCCTATACGTTGTTCTCAACAAGGAGCAATTTAACAAATAAGACACAATTACTAATCCCTCGAGCTAAGGTTAGAACAAACACTTACCTTGCTTCGCAATAACTTCCTAGACTTCCAACAATTCTTCGAGTCCAACCTCTTGGGAACGCTCACGAACTTTAGGCGAACTCAATTGGAGCTAACAAGCTACAACTTGGTAGGGTGCCTTAACTCAACTGCAAATTCTTGGCACAATTTGCAGCAATTTGAGCTGGGTCTTTGGTGTTAGAGAGTGGGGTTTCTTGTAATAGGTGTTGGGGTTTGAAGGGAGTGATTCTATGGTTGTCTTTCACGGATTTTGGGGTTGTTTCAAGGTGATTTTGGAGGTTGATTTGTTGGGGTTTGGGGGTGTTTTGGAGAGGTTTCTGAGGTAATTGACGAAATAAGGGGGTTTTTGCATGTTAGGGTTCCTAGTTCCTATTTATAGTGGGTCAAACTTCGGAACAAAATAAAAGTTCAAGTGCCCAGAATACGATCGCATTCTGGTCGCAAACTCGACATGTGGTCCGCATTTGGACCGCATTTCTGGCATGGCATTTGGCCTAAAACTCTGTTTCACTTTGCGATCTCACTGTGGGATTTGCGGTCCGCATTTTAGAAATGCGGTCCGCATTTCTCACCGCATTTTTGATATAAAACTTGTCTAGTTCTCTGTTCCACTATGCGATACAGGCGGGGCAATTTGCGGTCCGCATTTCAGACAGCATTTCTGACATGAACCTTTGCCCAGAAATCTGTCCTAGTATGCGATGCCCGTGTAAGATATGCGGTCCGCATGTCTGAAATGCGACCGCATGTCCTGCATTACTTACCTTTTCGAACTCTTTTCTTAATTATCGGATTCTTATACCTCATACCCTGCAAAAATATTAAAATTGCATAATTACAAAGAGGAATTTGCACTTAAAACAAGCCAAATCTGAACGATTAGTATCATATGTGTTTCTACGACACATCGGGTCGTTACACATAGTTGGGGAACTTCTCACAAATGTGAAGATAGGTTCGCAATTGTGAACCCTGTTCCTCTTGCAAAAGCGACAAAGACTACCGCAAATGCGAACCTAGCCCAGCCCAAGACTTCTTTGCAAATGCAACCCAGGAATTGCAATTGTGATACCTGTGGTTTCCCCGGTAAGGTCGAAAATGTGACCCTGGTGTTCACAATTGCAACACCAGAGGCACCAGACACCAGATTCTGCATTTTTAGTTCAAAACTTTCTGAAACATGTCTGAAACTCATCCGAGCCCTCGGGGCTCCAAACCAAATATCCACACAAGTCTAAAAACATCATACAAACTCGCTCGCATAATCAAAACACAAAAATAACATCTAAAACTACGAATCGAACACTAAAACGTATAAGTTTCAAAGTAAATTTCAAGAATATCTAGAATTACAACTAAACATCTGAATCCTATCAAACTAACTCCTAATGATATCAAATTTTGCAGACAAGTTCTAAATAGCATAACAGACTTGTTCCAAGTCCTAAATTTAAATTCCGAACTCGATGGCTAAAAGTAGACCTTCGGTCAAACTTTCAACTTCAAATTGCCAAATTCCGGCAAATCAATACAAATCAACCTACGAACTTTCAAAATAAATTCCGGGCATACGCCCTAGTCAAAAATCACGATATAAAGCTATCAGAGCCATCAAAACACTGCTTCGGGGTCGTTTTTCACAAAAATCAAAGTTTAGACAATATTTCTAATATAGGCTTCTAAGCCAAAAATCAAAAGGTCCAAATCAACCTCAAAGCGTCCCGAAATGAAACTAACCAACCCCGCAAGTCATAAAATCATAAAAATACACGTGTGAAGCATAAAAAGGGGTAACAGGGGACAACTATTCAAAACGACCGTTTGGGTCGTTACAAGCGAGTGTCTTGACTTGAACCTCGTTAATACTCCATCGAGGTTAGTCTTGATACTTATTGGGTATCATTGTATCATGACCCAAAATTTAACTAGTCATGATGGCAACTAACCCAACCTGCTAGGTAAGCCAATTAACAGTAAACCACAATATAATGATAATGATAAGAGTCAAAAATAAAATAACTAAATTTTATACAATTAACCAAGGACTGGTAGTACAAATCATAAGCTTCTAAGACTTAGAGTTTATAAAGCTGGTATGAAATAACTACATCATCTGTTCGAAAAGTACATAAACAGATTTATAAATCTAAAGCTACCAAGAACAAGAGGCAGCTATAACCGAAACACAGCTACATCTTCAATGCCAGCTCCCACCACTCACAGCAACATCAGCTCCAAAATCTGCACGCAAGGTGCAGAAGTGTAGTATGAGTACAACCGACTCCATGTACTCAATAAGTAACAAATCTAACATTAGGTTGAAAGCAATGACGCGCTTGGACAACGGTCAAAGTCCAACACCAATAGCCTAGAATAAGTCATAACAATATAATAAACGCAGTACAAGTAATAAACTCAAGATATGATGCTCAGTTCATTCATAGTTACAAAAAAATATGCATGCTTTTAAGGTATAACAATAAAACCCAAATCTTTCATCCAAATCACCAAAATATGAGTAAATACAAAAACTATGATTTTTTTCTAAAACTTTCAACAATTGATAAGATATTTCATTCTCAGATAGCATGAGGAAAGTACATCTCTGTACCTATATGTCAATGTGCATGTGAAATCATGAATGTCACAAAACCTTGTGGCATGAGGAAATGGATCTCTATGCCCGTATGTCAAGTATGTATGTCAAATGCAATGCATCACAGTGATGAACTCATGTACTCACACTCTCAAAGTACTCAATCTCACTGTCTCGCACTCCACTCATCACGCTCAATCACTCAGCACTCTCAGTCACTCATCACTATACGGTATATGCGCTCACTGCTGGTGTGTTAGACTCCGGAGGGGCGTATCTTGCCCAAGCACTAATATAAGCCAACATGGCCTGTTGTAGCATGCATCCCGATCCCATCATGAATCAATAAAACCTGTTATGGTGTGCAGCCAGATCCCATCAATAGTAATAAAGCCTATAAGGCCTGCTACGGCGTGCAACTCAATCCATATAGTAATAGTAAATATAAAGCCAATATGGCCTGCTGCGGCGTGCAACCCGATCCACAATATCTCTCACAACACGGCTCTTAGGCCCTAACTCAGTCATCAATCTCTCCAACCTCTCGGGCTCACAAATCTCGTCAATCAGCCCAAACAATGATAACATGATGTGACAACAAAGGATAACAGAGACTAAGATATGATATGCGAATGAATGAATATGATTGAGTATGTAACTGCAACTTAAGCAAATAACTCCACAATAGAGATGACCTCAGTGGGTCCCAACAGAATAAGCATCTAGCCTAAACATGATTTCTAACATGATTCATAGCTCAATTTCTCTAGCACGCAGAAATTTCATTGATAGAAACAAGATTAGGTAACTACACAGTATCACAGAATCAACCGAGTCATAATTCACACGGTGCACGCCCACGCGCCCATCACCTAGCATGTGCATCACCTCAACACCAAACACATAACACATAACACATATGTTCAGGGATTCATACCCTTACCACCAAGTTTAGAAGTGTTACTTACCTCGGACAAGCCAAACCCAAGCAAGACAAACAATACTCTAGAAATGTCAATCCGCGCGTGCCGGCCTCCAAACGGCTCTAAACTAGCCAAAATCAACTCAAGAACATCAACTAATGCCAAAGGAAACAAACCCAATCGATAAAGGTCGAATCTTTAATCAAAAACCCAAAGTCAACCAAAAAGTCAACAAAAGTCAACTCGGGGTTCGCCTTGGATTACGAATCTAAGTTTACCCGAGAGAAGCCCAAACAAATACAAGCTCACACGAATGAAAACCGACTCAATTGGAGCCTGATAGCTCAACCAGTTTGCCAAAACATCGCTCTTGGGTGTTTATAACCTAAGAGTCCAACCTACACTTAGTTGGGTCGCATAACTACCGAAATACTCCTCCAAAACTCACCAAATTTGAGTATGGTATTCTCCTAATATAGGATTACTAAACCCCAAAAGGAATCGAGAAATAAACTCATTTTTTTAATTTTTAAAATATAGGACATAACCCTAGGTCTTGATTTAAAGAATTAAATGGGTTTTCAATTAAAATCATGGATTAAAGCTTAAACCAAGGGCATGAATCAAAGGAAAATACTTAGGTAATGGTTTAGACCTTATCCCATGGAAGAAACTTGAAGAACATCCTTGAAACTTTCAAGATGAGAAAAACTCCAACAACATTAATATCCAAAAAGGCCCAGCTGTTCTGCCTTATTTCTTGTGCCAAATGATCCCTAAACTCACTTTTGATGCCTCCAATAGATTTCTTGTGAAATTTCATTCAAGTTAGGCTTTTGAATCATTCCATTTGACATTATAATGAAGGAGATATGTTAGTTTCAATATTTGAAAATAGTGCAGATTTTTAAATACGAATTCAGTGGCAATTTCGTGATTAGTCTAAACAATTTGGCAACCCAATTCTTAGTAAATGACCATAAATTCCTCATATGATGTCAAAACTTGATGATTTCAAATCAACGCCGAAATCGAAAACAATGACTATACAACCCAAACTTATCCAAAACTCATAGGAATTTTACCAAACTTTGTGGACATGTCCAAAATCATCATACAAACTTATTGGAATAATTAAAATCCAATTCCAAGTCTATTTAGCCAAAAGTCAAATATTTGTCAGTTCTTCCAACTTAAAGCTTCTAGAACGAGAATCATTCTTCCAAAGCAATCCCAAACCGCTCGAAAATCGAAACCAACCATACACGCAAGTCATAATACATAATATGAAGCTACTCAAAGTCTCAAACCACCGAATGGAAAGCTAAAGTTCAAAACGACCGGTCGGGTCGTTACACATTGGTGGTGTACTCATACTACGCTTCTGCACATTTTTGTGCAGATCCAGGTACCTCTGAGCGAGTTGGTCATTAGGGAGCTGATTTTCGAGTTGCTGTGGAGAATTCAAGGTATACCTATTGTCCGCTTGTAGGCCTCGAAGTCACCTTCTAGAATACTCTAAATAGAGCTCATGACTCCGTACTACCGATTTTGGGATGTATAACTGATTGTTGTCGACTATGTTATATTGTTTATCAGTTTTTATTTAATAGTTAAATGGTTTTAAAATGTTGATCGCATCATATGTTAGGCTTATCAAGTCTTGGAGACTAGGTGCCATCACGATCCTCAAGGTAGGATTTTGGACGCGAGTTTGAGTCTATTACACAACTAAATAGCTAGTTTATTAATGGACCCAGCTAGACACATTGTCTATTACGCAATCTCTAGCTTATTATAATATAATAAGGAAGTGCATCGAAACAAAAATTACATCAATATTAGTTAAACGACAAAATGTAGTTTCATTACATAAAGGTAGATCCAAATATCACAAATTACAACTAGTTCACAAGAAAAAATTGTCTCATGACCAATTCAAACACATAAATTGATGGAACATCCTGGTTACCTTTACTTGCTCCATCTGTTTCACTTTTTAACTCATCTTCACCATCTTCAGCTTGTTTATCATCGTCTTAGCAACTGATTTTTTTTTCATATTACCTAAATGTAAATATGCAATATCACAGAACTTATGATCGGAATAAAAAAATAAATCCCACTTCCAGCAAATAATTATGGCTAGACGACAATCGACCACATATTTATTAACAAACATTACGTCGCCAGACTGACAAAAATTTAAAATACAGAGCTCAAAGGTAGTCGAACAAGAAAATATACCACCCACACTATATAAGATATGATTATACACAATGAAATCAAAATTCTAAATGCACATGTACGCTCCCTATACAAACCCCAAATCACAGTTCTAAGAAACGAAAAAATAAAAATTTAGGATTTGTCCAAAATTGAAAAGTTCTGAGTAAATATACAGTGCTTGTTGGGTCTATATAGACGATTCAACTCAAAATCGAAAGTTGATTGTTTTCGGAGGTCGTCGAAAACTATCGTAGTCGAGTGGGGTGAGTGAGTGAGAGAAAAGAGAGAAAAGAGAGAAGAGAGAAATTGGCAGAAAAAATTAAGGAACTAAAGGGTTTCCCATGTTTGATAGCTGATTTACAAGTTTTTAAAATATTAAGGAAATGTCTCAACCACCTTAACCCACTCATTTAGCTATTTTCCAAACAAAAAGAAATTGAGAAAGAAAATAGGAGGTCATATGACCAATTCAAATTTTCTGGAGGTCTTTATGACAATTTCTCTCAAGAAACATAATGGGAAAAAGATTAATAAAGAAAAAAGCACATTATACTAGTTCTTTTTCTGTTACACATTTATATTTGTTTATTTATTTTAATTTTTTATTGGAGCGAAATGAGAAAAATAACTACCTTATGAAACGCAAGTGTTAACAATTCATATATTCCCCAGATTTTTACATTTATACATATTTTCCTTATTAGTATCTTTATTTTCTGTTTACTTTCTTCATGATTTCAATAAGTCGTTTTATATTTAACTTTTGATGTTGTTCACAGGTTATAATTTATACTCTTAGGTTAAAACATAGAACTAAAACAATTCTAGTAAATTTTATTTTGATCTATCATCCGTATACTTTTTCAGGCATTACCAGGTGTAGATAAGGGTGGGCATTCGGTCGGTTCAGTTTGGTTTGAAGAGATTCGGGTTGGTTATTTGGTTTTCGGTTTTGTAAGAGTAGTAACCGAAACCAAATTGAAATAAGTTCGGTTCAGTTCGGTTTTCTAATTTCAGTTCGGTTTATTTCGAATCGGTTTTCGGTTTGAACATTATCATATTGGGCTCCTTCTACGTAATAATTGGACTGACGAATTTGTTGGTTTTTTCTAAAATTTCAAATTTCATGTGTTGCTTGAATGTGATAAATCATAAAACTGTTTTATTTATTTATATAAATCTGATTTGTCTATACTATTGCTCAAGAAAGTGATAATAAGCTTTTGCCATTTTAAGGTTCAAAGTGACAAAATATGGATAATATTGTCCAACAAAGATATCCAATTTATTCACTTAAAACATCTTTTCATTCACTTAAAAGTTAAAACCACATGCCAATGTGATAATTTGCACATAATCGAGAACTTCATTCATTATATCCAAAAGTTAGCATAAACAGCTAGTAGGAAACCATTGTTTAGTACAAGCAATATTACATAACCAAAAGAGTAATCTAGAAGTTAGAAAGTTTTTCATGCTGCTAAAGTCTCAAGACCAGCAAAATAACTACATTAAGTAGCATGAAACATAAGAAAGTTCTCCACCATACTCAAAAGTCAATCAACAACTTAACTACCAAAACAGCTCGCTAGCAAGTTACTACTGCAACATCACTTGTCTATTTACTTGTTGATCTAAGCATTTACGAAGATGATACCATAATCCGTAATTTCCATTTTTCTTCATGTGGCAATAGTAAATGCGACCGCAATAAATGCATTTCATTATGCACACTCCTTCAATTTCCTCCACCTTTTCATAGTAATCCCAAACAGGTGATTGTAATTTAGGCGCCATGATCAAACCTTTACAACAAAAAAAGACATAATTATAAATCAAAAATACAATTGATTGATAATAAAATATATCAATGTTATATCATCAAATATACAGAAGGTTATCAACTTACCACACATGCCACAGGTTGCAACTATATGTCAATAATAGTAGAATCTTTTGCACAATTAGCCAAATCTAAGGAAAACATTGAAGAAAACTTTGTCATGCAACATAAACAAGTTAAACTATTTGTAATATAATAAATGTAAAACACAAAATAATTACCAAGTTCCAGTTGTTCCATATATTCCAAGTCTTCCTCAACTTTAATAGGAATAGGTTGACTTCTAAGTTAATCTTGGAGACAAATAAGAGATTGCACCAGTTTAGGCGTCAATGAACTCCTCAATGAGTCAAGAATGCGACATCCAGTGTTTAATGCACATTCTGATGCAACACTTGAAATAGGAATGGCTAACACATCACGAGCCATCTCCGCAAGAACGAGAAATCTAGGCTCATTGATTTTCCACCACTTTAAGATTTTAAACTCATCTGTTTCAGGCTTAATATCTTCAGCAAGATATCTATCTAACTCTGATTTAGTACCTAAACCTCCTGTCACTTTCTTATGTCTCTCAAATTCCAATTTCGTTCTCATTGTTCCTATTTTCAGAAAGCTACTATAACCACTCACAATATCTGTTGTGTTTCCAGATGAAGCAGGTCTACATCCTTTTGAACTTTTCTTTACATAATAATCAAACAAAGAGTCCATATAATTTTTCACTTCTAATATCAATTTCTTCCCTTCTTTATCTCCAAACATCCTCTCAATTGCAAAAGGAACATAGTCAAGCTTGTTACGGGGATCCAAAATTCATGCAATAAAGATCATCTTGTTCAGGTTCACCCCAATACTTGACAAATTTTTCTTTCATTTTTTTTGCCATTTCTTTCAAACTAGCATCTTCATGTTCCATCCACTCTTTCAAAATAAGATCAAGCTCATAAATTTCAATAAAATGCACATTGGAAGTGACATAAATAGAACCAGAGACTCTCAAAGTAAGCAAATAAAAAGCTTCAAGAAATTTTGCCATTGTTCTCACATAATTCCAGTTAGCACTTGTGAGATCACCTGCACTAGTTCCATCTTCGCATACATAGGTATGAAGATTATGCAATAATCCAGTATCAAAGAAATTATATTTGTCAAAGGCAAGCTCAAATTCTTGTGCTGTGTCTAACATCATATATGTTGAGTTCCATCGAGTAGAAACATCTAAGCATAATGATCTCTTGGTTAAGATTCACAACATTCTTTGAACGTTTTAATCCTAGCGGGAGATTGTCTAATGTATCTCACAACTTGTCTGACTCTATTGATAGAAACACCAATTTCTTTCAACCCATATTGTACAATGAGATTAAGTATGTGAGCCATACATCTCACATGAAGGTGTTTACCATTCATTATATTAGTTCCCAAGTACTCAATTGTTTAGACACTTCTCTTACTGTGACATCATTGGAACTAGCATTATCTGCCGTTATAATAAATACATTTTTCAAACCCTAATCAAGCAAGCAATTAATAATAACCGCCACCATATAATCACCCTCATGACTAGCGATAGGATAAAACTTTATTATCCTTTTATGCAATTTGAAATTGCTGTCAATAAAATGAGCAGTAAGACACATATAGTTTATTCTTTGTATAGAAGTCCAAGTATCTGTTGTAAGATAGATTTTTGGAAGTGCTTCTTTGAAAGACTTCTTCAACCTTTATCTTTGTTCACAATAAAGTTCATAACAATCTCTTGTCAATGTTCTACGAGAAGGAATTTGAAATTGAGGTATTGCGACTCCTATAAACTTCTTAAATCATTCTTTTTCAACAAAACTAAATGACAGTTCATCCAAAAATATCATTTGAGCAAAAGCTCTCCTACTAAGTGCTTGATCAAATTCCCAAGTGGTAAGCACCCTTTCATTTGCCCCATTTGAAGCTGGTAGAGAGCTTAGTTGCGTTTGACTAATTTCCATGTTACGGGGCATTTTGGGGCACTTAGTGAGATGATTGTTCATTGATGTAGTACCATTACCTTTTGTAGCAGCTGGATAAGTTTTTTCACAATGCTTACATATTGCTCTGTTAGCTCCACTAGAATCAACGTACTTTTTAAAATGGTTCCAAGCATGAGATCCAGGTTGCATGACTTTCCTTTTCTTTGGAGCTTCATCAAGAAAGAGACATTCAATGTTAGGTATGCTATCATTTGAACCCTCACCTTCACGTACTCTCTACTTTTATTTTCTGCCATCTATGAAAACGAAAACAAGCAGAACACTAAAATACTGAGCAAGAATATTTAAACTAAGCTATAATAATGCAAAAAAGAAAGTTAGAGGAGGAGACAGAAACAAGCACAAAATTAAATGAGGAGACAGAACCAATAAGCGAGCAAGGAGATAGAAAATGGACATCAAATTCAAGAGTCAAGACTTCTTTCAACAATATACATGCACCTTCAAGTCTTTAACTACTAAATTTTAGCAGAGAAAAAAAATTAATAAAACGAGAGAAACAATAGAAGATTGGCGATGACAGAGAACAAAAAAGAAAAAATGAGAGAAATATAACAAAAAATAAGCTTACCTGGACAACAACAAGAAATCTAACGACAACGGAAGTTTGAAGAATCCTAGCGGCTTGGAATGAAATGGAAATTTTATTAGAATGGAAGTCTTAATATTGGGAAAAGCCGTTTGGCTTACTTATTTGGGTTGGGTCTTTGATGGAACTTAAAATTGAGCCTAATATTATTAATTTATTACTTATGGGCTTAGCGTATAATTTAAAGAATTCATTTGCTAATAATTCGATTTTTCGATTAATCGAACCAAATAAATTAATAATAGACGACCAAATTGAAAAACTAAAAATTTAAAATTTTAAACTGAAACCGACAAAAAAAAGAATAATCGAAACCGAAATAAAAATGTTTTCGGTTCGGTCAGTTTCTTCATTTCTAACCCCTAGGTGTAGAGGAGCATACTGGAATATATTTCAAATACGAGGGAGCATTGCGTAAAAATTGAAAAAGAAGTGACTGCTTAGGCATAATCCAATGACGAATGTTTCTTTCGGTACAACTCGATGTATATCAGTGATCAGCCGGCTTCTCTTACAAGGTTTCTCTCTCTTCCATGATCTGTTTTATTTTTTCCAAAATAGTACATAGGATTATTAATATCTAAATATACAGCCACAACTTCTTCATTGAAGCTTACAGTGATTTCGCATTATTTTTAAATTCTGATCTTTCGAAATTCGCCTATTGTGATGATTTTTTCGAAATTGACAAGTGATTGGCTTCTCCTCTCCAAGGAAAACTGAAGTCGAAATTAACATTTGGGGGTTTTTGTACTTTGTTCCGCAGGGTCTTGAATTGAAGGCACATCCTTTAAAATTTGGGAAATACCGATGAAAGTTTGGAGTTTGACTGCTGCTGGGGTTTGAGAAAAAACAAAGAAAAACACAGTGAAATAGAAGATTGAAGGCTGGGTGCGAATCAGTCTCGGGGGAGACCGTCATCGGACGGTGGTTCGGGAATATGGTATTTCCTGCACCCTAATCCACCACAGCCTTATTCTCTCCAATACCTTCCTCAAATGGATTTTGTCAGCCGCCACGCCACTGACCACCACCAACCTCCAACTTCTGAATCCACCACATCCTCCTCCTCTTCTGCTCCACCCTCCTCTTCTCATGCCCATGGCTCCGAAGAGCCCGAGTACTTGGCCCGTTACATGGTTGTCAAACACTCCTGGCGAGGTCGATACAAAAGGATTTTTTGCATTTCAAATTTCACTTTGATTACACTGGATCCCGGTACATTATCAGTCACGAACTCATACGATGTTGGGACTGATTATGATGGTGCGGCCCCTATTATTGGGAGAGATGACAATTCAAATGAGTTTACCATAAGTGTGAGGACTGATGGCCGCGGGAAGTTCAAGGCTATCAAGTTCTCTTCCAAGTATAGAGCAAGCATTTTGACTGAGTTGCATAGAATTAGGTGGAATAAGCTTGGAGTGGTTGCAGAGTTCCCTGTTTTGCATCTAAGGAGGAGGACTTCTGAGTGGGTTCCTTTTGTAAGTGCTTTTTTCCCTTGTGTGATATTAATAGCTAGCAGCAGTCTTATAATATTAGCTGCAGATACTTGTTTCTGTGATGGATGCTTTTTCTTTCAACTTTTGCCGCCGGTCGGAATCAAACGAAGGTCGAAGGACCATTCGATTCATTAAGGGTTTGAAAAATATGATTTATACAGCGAGAATCATACCGGGAACAATAGGATTAGTTAAAACGAAGTGTTCCCTATCAGAATGTACTTACCACCAAAAAGGAGTTTAGAATGTTGTTAAAACACCAAGTTTGAGTTGATACAGGAACAGTGGGATTGGTAGTGAGGAGATGATGATTCAGTGCTTCTTCAATATATCTTTTGTAATATTTGGCTGCAAGTGTCTTTTATTAAGGTGGGAAGCCCTGGAAAGTACATGTGGACAGCTTATTTGCTTTATGATCTTTGTCTGTCGATAAGAATAATTCCTTTTAGTTTTGAGTCGTTGGAGAGTTTTTAATTTTGCAACAACTAGTCGATTTTACTGTTTCTGTCTTTAAGTGTCCCTATATGTTGCGCTGAACCAAGAAAGCAGACTAAGTTACTTGGATTTAGTTGAGAACAAAACTGGATTGAATGATTATGATGAGTAGTTGGGCTTAAGGATTCGTAACTTTATCTTCATATAGGCTATTTCAATCCACTACTATTTATCAACTGGGACAACTATTACTTCTATGAGAATGGGGATTTGACTGGGTAACTCTTTGTCATAAGATGAGATGGGTTAAGTTTAGGTGCAACCAACTTATCCTAGGATGCAAGCACCAACATGCCCTACATGTATAAAGTAGATATCTTGCTTTATGCTTACAGGTCAAGCCTATTAATTTGTAGGCCGTGGTCACTTTCTATATCTTGAGGCTAGTCTTCGAAATTTTTCTTTCTCTGTGTGTGCCTGCGCACTCTTTCCTTCTCTTTTGGTTATTGAAAGATCCACAAATCATTGGAACACAGTATGTGATGCAAGATCAAGAGGGTCAAGAATCCAAGAAATTCAAGAAGTCTTAAGAATTCATTCAATTAGAATTTCTTTTCCATAAATGTTAGGATTTCTTATTTCTTGTTTCCTAATAATTTGATTCTTGTTTTGATAGGATTATATTTATAGCTCTAGTCAAACTAGGATTGTTAGTTGGTAGTCCATTTCTACTAAAATTCTTTTTCCTAAATTAGGTAGGATAGGTTTTCCTAGCCTTATTCTTATTCTAGTTTAATTAGGATTAGTTTTTCTTAACCTCATCAATTTTACTCATTGTAAGGCCTATTTAAAGGCTCAAAAAATAAAGATGGGTGATTAGTTTATTTAAGCTCTTGATTCAAAAACGTGATTTCTCTTTTTTTTTAATTTCTTCTTCCTTTATTCAGTGCTTCTTCCAATCTTGCGGGATTGAAGAACGAGTGGGTAAGGTTCTTTTCATCTTACATTCTTCTCATGTGAGTTTGAAGAACGCTCTTGCTAGTTTTGTGAAAAACTTTAGCGGAGTACTTTTGTTTTTCTCTCTTTTTTTGTGGTTGAGAGGTGCAAAACCTTGAAAGTACATTAATATGGCAGATCATATAAAACATCTGCTGGTGAAATTATTTATGTTCCATTTGCCATCCCAGTTGGTGATACATACTAGGCAGTCATTCTGGATTTACTTGGGTTTTCAGGTGTCTGGTCCCTGAAACTGTGAGACCTAGATATCTTATAATGAGTTTGGGGACTTGGTCCTCTGCTTACAATTGCTGTTGGCGTATGGCATAAAATGTTCATTAATTGAATTACTGAATGCTTTCAAATTATACCTTTTTTGTAGAAGAAATTCTTTTGTGAATTGTCTAAAGCTCTGAGCTTTTCTGCTTCCGAATTGTAAAGATGGAAAAGATAATTTTTAACTTTTCTTCTTGTTTCCTGTCTCAAGAGTTAGCTCATCTTCCCAAAAGTCCATGCTTGAGACGTTAGTGGCAGAATATTTGCAGTTAGCTTTCTCTTTTTTCTTTTTTTTTCGGTAATTAAGCATTTTATCAATCACCAAGTATTTAATTACAAAACACAGCTTAGCCCACACAGCTCCTGTCTCCAAACAAAGAAAATCCAGAATCCCTTGTACACATAAAACACAGAACTATACTACACAGAACCAAAAACAACAATTCTATAGTATGTCTCTAGCTCCTCCAGTTGCTCTTAGACTGCATACACATGCAATGTCTTTAGCTTAGCTAAGCTGTCCACTATTTTTGTTACTTATTAAAAAATCCTGCAATTTCTCTCACACCTGATGGCATGAACACTTTCTGCATACAACATCTTCATAACTTGTTCGCTTTTGGCCTTCTGCAGTACCCATAGTTGCTACTACTCGCAAGAAGCGATAACCCCTTGTCTCCATTGTACCCATTGAAGTAACCCTCTCCACAGGCTCTTTGTGAAAACAGCATAGATGGGCACTAGTTTCAGGTTGACCCTGACATAACACACAAACTGGATCCAATGTGATACCCCATTTGGTCAGACTATCAATTGTGTTCAACCCCTCATGTAATTGAGTCCACATTGTAAACACTCTTTTAAGTCTAACATTATTTTTAAATAACAGACATCTCCATGGTACTTTTATATGTTGCTTGGACTCAAGTGCGGGTGTCTGATACGGGTGCGGATCTAGAGGTAAGATCTTTCATGATTTAAATTTTAAGATTCATGGATACAGATCCAGTTACAGATACGGGTGAGGAGATTCAACTAAAAATAATTTAAATTTGTAAAAGTTGAGTTATAAATTTATCTCTAAATGGAAAGCTTGCAAGGTATTTCGAGAAGGAAAAGATATTGACTAAAACGAGAATCCGAGAAGGAGATAATATGATTAAAGGAAAAGGACTGACATAGAAATTTCTATATACAAGGTATTCCATTTTCTTCAATTTCACCCTACTTGTTATTTGATTTTAGAATTCATTGTATTTGTCCCAAATTTTCCCGTCGATTTTGGTCAAACTACCCAAAATTGGTTGACCAGATCTGATATGGATCCCACACCCACACCATGTCGTATCAACGTGGGTGCGACACCGAAAGTGAAGAGTCCGAGCCACTTAGGTTCCTTTGGATGGACTCCAATTAGTTGTGTGTGTGTGTGTATATATATATCTGATCGCGCTCTGATTCTTTGTTGCTCTGACTTGTATCTGCCTCAGTTAATCTCTTGCATCTAATATTTTCCTAACCATCTAGCTTGCTTGTTGAGGAATAGGCATGTTACTCAACTGGTGGCCTTTGATGTAGTAGGAGTGGATCCACTTACCCCAAAGTTTGTCCTGCTTATGTTCCAAACCCCAACATACTTTTGCTATAGCTGCCTTGTTCCATATCTTGAGATTGGTTAGATTAAATCCACCGACAGATTTTGGTAAACACATTTGCTCTCAAGCTACCAGTGCCTTTTTAGTTATAATATTGGACCCTGACCAGATATAACTTCTAAAGTAAGCCTCAATGGTCTTAATTACCCTAGCAGGCAATGAAAATAGCTGGGACCAATAGGCTTGGATTCCAAATATCACATGCTTTATTAGTTGAATCCTCCCTGTGTATGTCAACTTCTTAGCAGTCCATGATGAAATTCTTGCGACAATCTTCTCTATGAGGGGATGCCATTGAATCAAAGACAACTTTATAATAGCTAATGGTATCCCAAACATCTAAATGGCGAGTCCCCTTGAGAGTAACCAAGTTGCTGGAGGATCTCAAGCCTTACAGTAGGTTTAACACCACCAAAATACACACAACTTTTGGATAGATATCCATGTAACCCTGAAGCCTTAGAAAATTTTATGAATTTCTTATGTAACAGCTTTACAAGACATAAGGTCACCTCTTGCAAAAAGCAATAGATCATTTAGCAAAACTAGGGTGAGTAATTCTCAGGTTTGCACATTTAGGATGGTATTTGAATTCCATTTCTGTTGCGAGGTTCATTTAGATTTCTACTCAGGTATTCCATTACAAGTTCAAACAAGAGTGGGGACATTGGGCCACCTGGTCTTAACCCTCTAGCTGCATCAAATGGTTCATCTGGCTCCCCATTAATAATTAGAGAGCAGTTGAGAGTTTTGATGCATATCCTAGCCCTTCCAGAACTTGTTCAACAAATGCCCACTCCGCTGAGTCATATGCCTTCTGCATGTCCACTTTAATCATGCACCAGGAGAGATTTGTTTTCTTGCATATGCTTTAACCATCTCATGAGCCAGTATCACATTATCAGCTAATTTCCTACCAGGATGAATCTAGCTTGTATTTCACTAACAACAAATGCAATTATCTTCTGAATTCTTGCTGCTAACATCTTAGGTACAAGTTTATATAAAACTGTACAACATGCTATCTACGTTGCGCAGACTCTTCATTTTGTTTGCCGCACTCGTGTCGACACGACACTGGTACTGGTAAATGTGTGGGATTCGTACCGGGTGTGGTCAATTGAGATCGGGTACTTTGACCACAATCCACAACAAATTTGAGGAAAACTAAAAAATGAAAAATGAAAGATTGTACTAGTGCTAGTGCCTACAACTTGAGAAATTCTCAAAATGAAAGATTGAATCATTGGCTGCACTCCACAACCTACAATTAAGTTTTTCACAGAATGTCTTCTCATAATTTAGGATATTTAAATAGATCTACTTTTAGAATTTGAACTATTTTTAGCTGAATCCCCGCACTCGTACCCGTACTTGGATCCATACCCCGGAATCTTAATGTTTGGATTATGAAAGATCCGACCTCTAGATTCGCAGCTAGATCGGACGCCTGCACCCAAGTCCGAGCAACACAGCATGCTATAGGTCGATATTCCTTCAGTGTAGTAGGGTTAAAAGTTTTGGAAATTAGAGTAATAGCTGTACAATTTATAGCTCTGTACATCTAATGAATGGCTTTCTCCTGTCTCCTCATGGATCCAACTATTAGGTTCATGGTCCGTGCCTATATTAACTCTTCTCCATTTGGCGAACATTTAAGAAGTCATCTCTTGGTTCGTTGATTGCCCAGTTCTAAAAAAATCCAGGACTGCAGCACACACTTACTTCTGCTTTAATTATATACCATGTCTTCTTGAAGAAAATTGCATTGTACCCATCCACACCTGGGTCTTTGTCATCACCTATAGAGCAAAGACCTTCATATACTTCTCTTTCTGTCACATCTTTACACAATTCAAGCTGCTGCTGATGTGATAATGTTGGTCCTTTCTTCATGACTTCCCTGTTAACAGCTGGAAAAGTATGTGCAACAGATCCCATTAATGATTTATAGAACATGATGGTTTCTTCTCTAATGTCTTTGCTGTCAGTCAATCTACCTCCATTTAATGCTGTGAGTTCCACAATGTGTTTGTGCTGCTTTTTTCTCCTTTATCACAGCTGAGAAGTATTTATTGTTGGAGTCTCCTAGCTTTATCCGGTTAACCCTTGCTTTCTTCTACAAGATACTTTGCTCTATCATAGACCACCTTTCTAGTTGTAGTAAAGCTTCTTTCTCCTGTATAGCCAGCTCATCAGTGTATTGCTGTTGTATTTGTATCTGCAGTCTCCTTAAGTCAGCTCTAGTATTATCAATCTTCTGACTTATGCTTTTGAATTCATCATTGTTCAACTTCCTCAGATGCAATCTCAATAACTTCAATTTTACCTAGACAGTTTTGGTCTTGCCAAAAGATAGCTTGTTAGCCCATTCCCTTTCCACAATATGCAAGAATTGTGGATGGTCAGCCCATACATTAAAGAACTTGAACGGAACCTTAAAACTCTGTTGACCATCAACAAAGGATTGAAACATTGGTGAGTGATCAGATATGAAAGGCCCCATACTTAGTAATAACATTACCATACTGCACCATAATTCATCATTCCCCAATGATCTACCAGCCCAGTATACACTCTATTTCCACCAGCTTGCTTGTTGGACCATGTGTAATACTCTCCTCACCATGGTAGTTCGTTGAGAAGTAGTCCATGAATGCAGTCAGAGAAGTCTTCAATTTCTGCATAGGACACGAGGATATAGTAATGCACTGAAATCCCGATTAACCATGGTTTTGTAATCTGACTTGCCATAATATTCAGATTTACCCACAATTCTCTCCTTTGTTCCACTGTATTGAAGCCATATACTATGGTCAGCCAATCTATACCACTTTATCTTCCTTTAATCTGACATTGCATGTATGGAGCCTCCTTTCTGACCTCAGCTACATCAAACAGCCTGTTGTTCCAGTTAAACCCGATTCTTCGGTTAACGGGGGCCTTGCTATAATTGTTTACCATTTCCCAGCCAGGTGCTATTTTACTGGCTATATTAATAGCCTTATTTTCCTTAACTCTAGTTTCTAACAAGCCTGCCAGAGCAATGTTATTCACTTCAAAAACTTCAACTCTTTTTGTTTATATCTCTTATTGATGCCCCTTATGTTCCAAATCACCCAAGTCATTGATTAAGAGGATCCTCCATCATGATCTGGTGGTTTTGTCTTCTC
The DNA here is from genome assembly GCA_002018475.1 of Nicotiana obtusifolia. Taxonomy (NCBI): domain Eukaryota; kingdom Viridiplantae; phylum Streptophyta; class Magnoliopsida; order Solanales; family Solanaceae; genus Nicotiana; species Nicotiana obtusifolia. The sequence goes on along the minus strand of MCJB01029209.1, from coordinate 233,984 downwards.
AATTACATGTCCTGCAATTTGTAAATCCTCAAAACCATACACTCCTAGTTGGTTCAGTGATCACAGCCTTCCCTCTCTCAGGAATGTTGCGGGTTGGCTTCATTTGTCCCTTTCCCCTGCTGTCCTCTCTGTATCTGTTTCTGATTTGTTGCATCTCTAGTGAGTTTTCCCTATCATGTTCTTGACTTTGCTTCACTGGCTGATGTTGTTGGTTTAATTCACTTCTTGTTGAAATATCACCCTGTTCAACATTTACTTCTTTTGATCTCCATTCTTGCACAACTCTTCTTGGTCTTCTCCTTCTTCGTTGTTGGCCAAACTGTCTGTTCTTATCCTGCTCATTCACTTTTTGCACAGTTATGCCCAATGCTTCTACATTTACTATTATTAGCTTTCTCTTTCACCATGTTTTAAGGAACTAGTGGTTAGATGCTTATATGCTTTCATTGTCACAAAATTTCTAGTCCGGATCTCTGCTGCTAACAGCCTAATGCTCCTTATGCTTTGGCATCATTAGTTTGATGGTTTTGAGGATCTGCTTTACTATTTTATATGTTTGCTTTTTCCGTTTTAACTTGATAAGGCAAGTAATGTATACACCAACTCTGGACTTCTGTGTATGATACAGAGTGTACTGGTTTTATTCCTCTCCCTTCCCCTCTTTTCCTTCCAAACCCCCTGCCCCATAACAAAAGCAGGCAATGATAATTTTCCCTTCTCTGTTTGGGGGTGCAGAAGTTGAAAATTACTTATATAGGAGTTGAGCTTATTGAATCAAAATCTGGAGAACTTCATTGGTGCTTGGACTTTAGAGATATGGGCTCTCCTTCCATTATCCTTCTATCTGACCCTTATGGGAAGAAAAATACAGATTCCAGAGGTTTTGTTCTTTGCCCGCTTTATGGAAGAAAATCTAAAGCTTTCCAAGCTGCTTTGGGAACTACAAACGCTGCCATCATATCAAATCTGGTAATGAAATTGTCCTTTTTCTTTCTGATAATGTAAAAGTAATAAAAATGTCCTTGTATTGCTTTCCAAGTCATTAACTTTTGGCCCTGGAATCAGGATGACTCTCATCCAGTGAGACTTCACTTTCTGAACCATGAGTCATTTGCATGCTATAATCGTACTCTTATGATGTTTAATTTGCTACATCTTTTTGATCAGACTAAAACTGCGACATCCATGGTGGGTGTGGGATTAACCGTTGACAATTCTCAAGCAGTGACCTTATCTGAGTACATAAATAGGAGAGGTATCTCTTGAGAGAAGAATTATATATTTACTCACTTTCTTCTTGTGATATTCTTGTAATCACAGTGTGTCATATCCTATTTGTTTGACTATATTGATGTTAAAATTCAGCAAAAGAGGCTGTTGGGGCAGATGAAACTCCTTGTGGTGCTTGGTTAGTGACAAGATTGCGCTCAGCTGCTCGGGGGACTCTGAATACTCTAGGAGGAAGTATGTCTATTGGCCCAAAAGGGGGCCTTGGAGAACATGGCGATGCGGTATCTCGTCAACTCATTCTCACTAAGGTCTCACTTGTGGAAAGACGACCTGAGAATTATGAAGTAAGCTGGATATTGTTTTTTTTTTTTTAGGAGTTTTAATTTTGATACGCTTCTCCTTTCTCATACAAATCTTTGTTCTTAATCCCTCAGCTCGTCCCTCCTCGCAGTAGAAAAAATCTTATCTATTATTTGAAGAGTTTGCATCTTGCTTGGTCCAGTGGCATACTTAAGAAGGCAACAAACATATCAATCAGTGTTGTCAAAGGCGCACTTAAAGCGCGCTTAAGCCTTGAAGTGAGGCTCAAAACATGTTAAGCGCTTCGCCTCGCTTTGTGGGCGCTTTAGTATGGCATCAAAGCTCTAAGACATGCTATTCCTTGCCAATGAGTGTAATGACTAAAAAGCAACATTAACTAATTGATATTTCACTTTATTGTAATTTTTTTCCAATTTTTTTGTCCATATATTTGTTATTCATGCTTATAATTATTAGTCTTGGACTACATATACATATTTTTACTTTTTCTTCAGTTGCGTCTTTTTTCATTAAAGCCGACGCTTTATTTTGCGCTTTGCACTTAAAGCCCCAACGGACATTAGAGCTTTTTTTGCCCTTTTCGCCTTTGATAACACTGATATCTAATCAAGCTCTTTTCGGAGAATTCCTAATGCCCGATGTTGCATTTCTCACACAGATGTTTTACTTATTGTCGTTGTCTCTTGTGGACCAAATATGGTATCCTGAGAGGCTATCCTGGATGCATTACACTACTTCAATTTGTCCTGTTTGGCCATGCTATGTCGGAAAATTGCATTACATTTGGTTTAAAATATCAGTTATTTTTGTAGCAGGTACCCGGTGGAATAGTCTTGTGCAGGCTGGCCTGGACACCGCTATTATCCAAAAAAAAGAAAAAAAGAAAAAAACATTAGTTCTTTTGGTTCATCGTTCTATTGTCCTTGTATAATTTGAACTTACTCAAAAACTTTTACTGGGTAGGGTCTTCTTTCATGCAAAATTTTCTGGGACTTTTCCAAGAAGGGATAATGGTTAATATGGAATCGGAGATTTCGAATTAGATGGGGAATCCCTACTTTTTTGTATATCCGGCATGGAAACCTGGACATCTGCAAACAATTGGTGTTTTCATATTAGTTATTGCTTTATGAACATGCTTTGATGTCCGGAAACTGAGAAGAGACTTTTCTGGGTTAACATGAAGTATGTCTAGCAAGGTATATGTTGCATACGAAAAGACAAGGGTGGCACAAGTGTCTCTCTCTATCTCTTTTAAAATTTTAAATAGGACATACTACATAGCAGGACATGGAAGAGCAATTATATATCTGTGGTTAATACATTCTGTATATTCATTAAAAATTTAAGATTGAATTTTTATTCTTCCTAATCAATCAAGCTAAAAAGCAAAAACATAGTAATTCTTAAATGTTCAACATTAGCAGTATATATACACTCAAGTAATTCCATAATTTTCATTATCAAATTATCTATATAGTTTTATGGCATGTCTAAGAGGTGTTGGCTATGGATATGATGGTTCAATATGAGCAGTAGCTTTCGAGATATTACTACAGAATTATCACTGAGTTACATTTACGTAGTTTCCCCAACCTCAGCACTAGGAGGAGGGGACAAATCTGTATCCTTCTTGATCTCCTATTTTAGGAATCTGTTATGATGCTTGTTTTGTTTGTTTCAACGTAAAAAGCTATTAATACTTTCTAGCGAATGCTTGCAGGCTGTTATCGTGCGTCCTCTATCTGCCGTTGGTGCTCTTGTTCGATTTGCTGAGGAGCCCCAAATGTTTGCTATCGAGTTTAATGATGGATGCCCAATTCATGTGTGTCTTTCTGGCTTTGCTGGAGATCAATTTTGTTTGTTTACTTGTTACTTGTTTGGTTAGGCTTTTAGTTTTATGTCCCTTTTACTTCAGGTCTATGCCAGCACTTCTCGTGATAACTTACTTGCAGCAGTTCGTGATGTCTTGCAAATAGAAGTAAGTGGACATGCTCTTCTTGGTCACTAAGAAATTTTTCTCCTTTTCAAGGGGTTGGATTGAGTGCATTCTCTGCTCCATGCACGTTTAGGCATCACTGAATGCATGGATTTTTTGAAATTGTATTGCTTTAGAAATCTGGTTTATATGGTGGTTTTGTTTTTTGTAGTGCCAGTGTCCCGTCCCGGTGCTACCAAGGCTAACAATGCCTGGTCATCGAATTGATCCGCCATGTGGCAGATTTCACTTAAAATTTCCTGCTTCACAACAACCTGTTACTGATTTGGAAACTGCAACTCTGCATTTAAAACACTTGGCAGTAGCCGCTAAAGATGCTGTGGCCGAGGGAGGATCCATTCCTGGATCAAGAGCAAAATTATGGCGGCGGATACGAGAATTTAATGCATGTATTCCATATGGTGGAGTACCTTCTGGTATTGAAGTACCTGAGGTGACACTGATGGCTTTGATTACAATGCTTCCAGCTGCTCCCAATCTCCCACCAGAGTCACCACCACTGCCCCCGCCGTCTCCGAAAGCTGCTGCTACAGTGATGGGTTTCATTGCTTGTTTGCGTAGGTTGCTTTCATCAAGAAGTGCTGCTTCTCATGTGATGTCTTTTCCTGCTGCTGTTGGCCGTATAATGGGTCTATTTAGAAATGGGTCTGAAGGAGTAGCTGGTGAAACTGCAGGCCTTGTGGCGGTACTTATTGGTGGTGGTCCAGGGGAAACTAATATGCAAACAGATACAAAGGGGGAATGGCATGCAACAATAATGCATACCAAGTCTGTGCTGTTTGGTCAACAAAGTAATCTTGTAGTTCTGGTAAATCGGCTAAGGCCTGTATCAGTATCGCCATTTTTGTCAATGTCTATTGTCGAGGTTCTTGAGGCAATGGTCTGTGAACCACATGGAGAAACAACCCAGTATACAGTGTTTGTGGAGTTATTACGTCTAGTAGCTGGCTTGCGCCGCCGGTTGTTTGCATTGTTTGGACATCCTGCTGAAAGTGTGCGAGAAACAGTAGCTGTCATTATGCGAACAATTGCTGAAGAAGATGCAGTTGCAGCAGAATCAATGCGTGACGCTGCTTTACGAGATGGTGCACTAGTGCGGCATTTGTTGCATGCACTTTACCTTCCAGCTGGTGAGCGACGTGAAGTTAGCAGGCAACTTGTGGCTCTTTGGGCTGACTCTTATCAACCTGCTCTTGATCTGTTATCTAGAGTTTTGCCTCCAGGACTTGTTGCTTATCTGCACACCAGATCCAATGTGGTTCCAGTTGAAGGTGTGACTGACCAGGAAAATTCATTGCTGAGTAGGAGACGTAGACGCTTGCTTCACCAAAGGAGGATTCATCCTGGGAAAGGGATCACACCTCAAGAGCATTCTTTGCCTTCTTCTACTAACTATGAAGTTAGTGAGCAAGCTCCTGGAAGTGCTCTCCTTTTTAGAGCTTCTGATGGTTATCAGAGAGCTGCTGTTGATTTAGTTCCTGGACAGGTGCCAACAATGCAATCTTCAGCTGTGAATGCAGGTGAATACTTCCAAGGTGAGCTGTCTGCTGCTGCTGTTCCTCAAACTGATCAGTCGTCAACCATTCCTGCTCTTGACAGTCCTTCGATAAATATACATGACTTGGCTGAATCAAATGTTGCAAATGCTGTGGATTCCGATGTTAGTGCAATTTCCCAGGATACAGGTCTTCCAGCTCCTGCACAGGTAGTGGTCGAAGATGCACCTGTTGGATGTGGAAGGTTGTTATTGAATTGGCCAGAATTTTGGCGAGCTTTCAGTCTTGACCATAACCGTGCTGACTTGATTTGGAATGAGCGGACCAGGCAGGAATTAAGAGAGTCGTTGCAGGCTGAGGTTCATAATCTGGATGTTGAAAAAGAACGCACTGAAGATATTGTTCCTGGCGGTGCAAACAGAGACTCAATAATTGACCAAGAGAGTGCACCTCAAATATCGTGGAACTACAGCGAGTTTTCTGTTAGATATCCTAGCTTATCAAAAGAAGTTTGTGTAGGCCAATACTATTTGCGTTTACTTCTTGAGAGTGGCACCAGTGGGAGGGCACAAGATTTTCCCCTACGTGACCCTGTTGCTTTTTTCAGAGCCCTCTATCACCGGTTTCTGTGTGATGCTGACACTGGGCTTACTGTCGATGGTGCTATTCCTGATGAATTAGGTGCTTCTGATAATTGGTGTGATATGGGAAGATTAGATGGTTTTGGAGGAGGGGGAGGCTCCTCAGTTAGGGAGCTTTGTGCCCGGGCCATGGCAATTGTTTATGAACAACATTACAACACAGTTGGCTCATTTGAAGGCACAGCACACATTACAGTTCTCTTGGACAGGACCGATGATAGAGCTTTACGACACCGTCTTCTTCTTCTTCTAAAGGTGCGTCTCGTCTACCTTATTGTTGTATTTAATGATTGTCTTTAAATAACACCACATTTTTTCGTAAAAGGAAAAGAGGATTGCTTCTTCTAAGTATGAGGAGTAAAAAGTAAAATAGTGAATTTTGTTTGTGATAGTAAAATAACACCATCTGTCCCTGGAAAGGAAAGAAGTTGCTTCTATTAAGTATAAGGACTAAAGAAAGATGGCAAATGAGGTTTGTTGGGCTAATAATTGGTCCTAGTATGAAAAGATATAAAAAAGACCCATTAAGGGTAGAGCTTCTATTGGTTCCTCAATTCACTAGAATGATGTAGATTTACACCCTTATTAGAAAATCTAGTGTCCATTTTGGACAATATTATGATGAAGTTGAAAAAAATGAGTATTTGATGTTGAAGTTGGAAAAGAGCTAAGTTGCTCCGACATGGCAGTTTAGGTGCCTCGCCCGTGTCGACACGACACTAGTAGGGGTGTGGATATGGGATCCGTACCGGATTCGGTCAAATAATTTTGGGTACTTTGACTACGACGGATGGAAAAATTCGAGACGAGATACAATTTGATTCCCAAAATTAGAACCAAAACTAGGGTAAATTTGAAGAAAATAGCATACCTTATCTAGGAAATTAATCATTTACTTATCTACAACTAGAGAATAAAAAAGAAATCCACACTTCAAGCTATACGTAAGCATTCCGTAAAATTTCTCATAATTTAGAGATATTTTTATTTTTTTGAATTATTTTTAGCCGGATCCCCGCACCCGTATCCATACTAGGATCCGTATCCTCGAATCTTAGAATTTACATCTCGAAGGATCCGACCTCTAGATCCGCACCCGTGTAGGACACCCACACCCATGTCCAAGCTACTTAGGAAAAGAGTACTTGGAAGTTGAAATTGAGTTTGGACATGAATTTCACTTGGAAAAAAGTTGAACTTTTGTGATTGAAAATCTTTTTTTCACATGAAATACTCCTCAAACCAGCTGTCAACTTCAAATTCTCTATTTCAAGCTGAAGTTTAAATAATGGACAAAATTTTAAAACAACGATTTGCAAATAACATATATGCCAAAATGCCTACCTAATCTCTGTCGTTAATGCATGCCTTTCACCTCCTATCTGCCTCAGTTAGGAGTCTTCTGACTGCAGTTCCTATATGCTTTCAAAACTGGCATTTTGGTTGTGTAGCCATTCTTTGCCACTTTAATATCTAGTAACTCTCCTGCTAATATCTTGCTTGTACCTCAGAAATAAGAAGTAAGCAAAAGAATTCCTTTAATGCAGAAGGTTGTTCCATTCAGAAATCAAAATGGACTGTTTACTATTGTTTTATTTTTTGGTGTAAACAAAACTTTGATGCAGAAGCTGTTATAGATCTTATAGAATTCCTTTAAGAATCGAAAGGGATCTTCTATTCTTTTGTGCACACCTTCTTGGTACTTTTATTTAAATCTAATACACTTCCCATTTCTCAAAAGAAATTGTTTACCAGTCGATGTATGAGGTGATCCAATTGAAATTCCTTTTTCTGAAAAGGTAACAAATATCAGTATATTAATAAATCTTCAGCACCAAGCTTGTGTTGGGAGCCAAAAGGGATCATTACAAAGATCAAAGAGGAAACAAAAAATACAACCCTTGATCTTCTTACAAGGAACCTAAGACCTGTAAGTTGATTTTAGATCATCACTATATTCTGCTCTACACCAAAAAGAAAAAAGGAGAATATGGTTCATCTTGATCTTTTGGATAGTTGTTGATCACCTTATTATCTGGTTGTTTTTATTCTGCTTTTATATAGCTTCTTGGTACTGTCCGTTCTTGTCTATATTTTCATTAATGTGGTGCTTATGCTTTCCTAAGCCGAGGGTCTATAAACAGCCTCTCTATCCTCACAAGGTAGGGGTAAGGTCTGCGTACGCACTATCCTCCCCAGACCCCACATTGTGGGATATTACTGGGTATGTTGTTGTTGTTGTTGTTGCTTGATCTTTTGGATTGGGCTGACGGTATCCTCAAAACATCTTGAATTTCTCTCTTTCCATTATGTCCACCAAATAGTTGAAGGGACAACTTTCCATCTGTCTTTGTGAGAGATAGTGTTATTTCCCCCTGCATTCGGGCATGACAAGAGATCAGTTGTTCTTCCTGGCATTGTCCACCTAATACTCCTCATATTGATGAACAAATTCCACAGCTGACTAGTCACCCCGAAGTGTAGAAACAGGTGGCTGATTATCTCTACCTCTTGACCACACAAGTAGCTTCTTGAACATAGAGTGGTTCCCCTTCTTCTCAGGTTATCTTATGTTAGAGCAGCTTTCAGCCAAGTAAAGCATGCCACTTTGTATGGAAATACTTAATTCACTGTATAAATACCAAATTCCTCAATAACACTTTTGAAACTCATCATCTCTTGATATTATAGAAGGGAAGCACTTCTGTGGAAGCAACGGTTAAAAGGGACAAGCGCAAAAAGGCGACAAGGTCTATCGGCTTGGAGCAAAAAATAAGAGTGAAGCATACACATCTTTGAAATAAAGTGCACAATTTGCAGAGAATTAAAAAATATCAAACATCTATGAATTTAGTACAATAAAAATTGAATTGCAATTCAACATTCAATATAGAGTAATGCCATTATTGATCCAACTCCTCAAAGTTGACATTAATGAAGTGACTGATTCTCATTGAGATGACTTTGTGCGCCATTGTTCGAAGTGCGAACTTCTCTAAAGCGCATGGCTCGACCATGAAGAGGTAAACTCCTCACTTCGAGTTGCTTCATCACTTTAAGCGATGAAATGCTGGCTTTTAATGACAGTGTGTAAGAGCAAAACACTTTCACTTTCTACACTAGTTTCTGAGGCTGAAGACTAAAATTTCTGCTCCTCTGATCTCGTGTAATAACTGTTCCCCAAACACGCTTTATATTTTGAAAATGGATTTAATGCATAACAGCTAATGCCCACATGAAGCAAATGTAAGCTCTCTCAGCTGTTGTCATATGATATGTGTAGTGAAGAGTGGGGCCATCTTTACCTGTTAGAAGTGTTTTCTTAGCTAGGTTACCATGCAACAGGAATTATAATGCACCGACTTCGGAACTGTTACTTGAAAATCCATTTTATTGCGGAGAGAGTCTCTCTAGTTAATTTTACATTTATATGTCTGATCAAAATATTATTTGGCAAGAGTCTTAACTTTGAGAATGTTATTTCGTTTTTCAATATTTTCTACCCTGCGCAGGTCTTGATGAAGGTTTTGGCAAATGTAGAGTCATGTGTCTTGGTTGGTGGCTGTGTACTGGCTGTTGATCTACTAACAGTAGTTCATGAAGCTTCAGAAAGAACAACTATACCTCTGCAGTCGAACTTGATTGCTGCTTCTGCTTTTATGGAACCATTAAAGGAGTGGATGTTTCTTGACAAGGATGGTGCACAAGCTGGACCAATGGAGAAGGACGCTATTAGGAGACTCTGGTCAAAAAAGGAAATAGATTGGACTACAAGATGTTGGGCTTCTGGGATGCCAGACTGGAAGAAGTTGCGAGATATTCGTGAGCTTAGGTGGGCTTTGGCTGTCCGAGTTCCTGTTCTCACTCCAACCCAGGTATCACAATACTGTCATTTGATACAGTTGAGAACTCGTTTTCCCAATTTCCTGCGTCCTGTTTTAACAGTGAATAGAGTTGAAAAGAACTTCGAAATTTTGTAACACTTGAACTGAGTGGTTTTGAAGTTGATAATGGATCTTTATTAAGAGAAACTTATGGTATTTGGCTGTATAAATGTTAGTAGGTGTTACCCTTTTTACTTGTTAAAATTGTGGTGAATACTTTAGGGCATCTGTTACCTGAGACAGGGATGGCATTTTGTAATGGCCTGAATATGGAGGATGGATCTCACTTTGGGATTAGGGGAAAACATTGCATCCTGAGAAAGTGTAAATTTTATAATGGCCTGAAAATGGAGGAGGATCAGTTTGGGGCTAGGAGAATTAGTTCATGGCTTGATTTTTTGCTAGTCTTTCACTTAACAACTTAAGGTACATATTGCTGTTCGCTTGTTTAAGTTTTGCCTAATCAAGGAGGAAACAATCAGGAAGCTTGTTTCTGCACAAATATTTGTCTACGTATGTGTCATTGGGGTTTGAGAATACAAGTAACTGTTTGTCACACACTTCTAATTGTACTAAAGTACTACCTATATGATCACTCAAAATGGTAATGTCATTCCAGGTAGGAGAAGTAGCATTGAGCATATTACATAGCATGGTTGCAGCACACTCGGATATAGATGATGCTGGTGAGATTGTTACGCCAACACCTAGGGTCAAGCGGATCTTATCAAGTCCACGTTGCATTCCGCATATTGCTCAGGTTAATGTTTGCTTGTTTTGGTATGCTTTTTTGTAGTAAAAGAGTCCTTGGTTATCATCGTCGTTATATTTGATGAACAAGGAAGTTTCAGTTTATTGTGTGGACTAGGAGCAACTGGCATCTAGATTATGTTTGGAAAAAGCATTGATGGCATAGCTGTTGCTTTTCTTCTTCATATATTTATCCTGTCCTTCTCTTTTTCTGCAATATTATTTAGCGTGTGAATTGGCACTTCTTGAAATTTCTTGATTCTGTTATTCTGTTTGACGTTAGCATTCTAAAAAAAAAAACAAAAAATCTGTTTAAGCATGGTGTCTTCGTAGTTGGACGTGTCTAACATGAATTTTTTGAAATAAAGAAACATAAGTGGCTGATTCTGAGCATCCATAGGAATGCTCCATAGTCAATGTGAAGGTCGAAACAAACAATTTGAACAAGCTTACTCTATCACTTTTTACGTAACAACCAGCTGGACACTAGCTTCCAGAGTTCCTTGATGCCCTCTTGATATGCCATGCTGTTCTGTCATTACAATGTTAGTTCTTCCTCTTTCCAGTATTCCTATGATCCATGTAAAAAGTTGTTCAGAGATGTGTAATATTTTAATTAGATTCTTCTATACGAGTTGGAATACCACAGTGAAATAATAGTGCACATGCTAGTTTCTGGGACACGTTTTCAGAATAAGGATTGACAACATATGATTGACTAGTCAAGGCTAGATTTAAAGCTCCTCACTTCACTGGAAATAACGTTTGATATGGGAATGGGGAAATAAATCCAATTGAGGATTAGGTGTTGTTTAAATGTTGGATTCCGGCCGAGAAGCTTGATGTCATCAAAATGCATAGAGAAAGATGCGCAAGCTGTAGGTGTCAGACTTCGAGGTGTTCTGCCACTTCCAGGAATAAGGTGGAGGAAATGATCCATCTAGAACTTTAAGTCCTGACTTTTTGTTGGATCAAGTAATACTTTGAAAATGCAAGATTCTTTAAGTTCATCTGCAATGAAAGAGGTGGTTGCAGAATAAGTAGTCCAAGTTATGAAAGTCAGCATGATTTACTAATTGAAGAACACTACAGGAAAACCATTTAGTACCTGAACTACCATTCACTGTCAAAATTATCCTTTTTATAATAGATATAAGGGCTTCCAGCTCTACTCAGCACTTTACCATATGCAATTTATCTTATTTCATATTCATCTCTGATTGTTTGCTTAAATTTCAAGTTTGGATTACACTTTTAAAGAGTGACATGGGGATGTTCTCTGAACTTTTCTTATTTGATTCTCCTTTAAAACGGTGATTTATAGGCTATGCTCTCTGGAGAACCGAGTGTTGTGGAAAGTGCTGCTGCTTTGTTGAAGGCCATTGTTACTAGGAACCCAAAGGCAATGATAAAACTATATAGCACTGGAGCCTTTTACTTTGCTCTAGCTTATCCTGGTTCCAATCTCCTCTCAATTTCTCAGCTGTTCTCTGTGACTCATGTTCATCAAGCATTTCATGGAGGGGAAGAAGCCGCTGTCTCCTCTTCTTTGCCTTTGGCAAAACGCAGTGTTTTGGGTGGGCTTTTACCTGAGTCATTGCTATATGTTCTGGAACGTAGCGGTCCTGCTGCATTTGCAGCAGCAATGGTTTCTGATTCTGACACTCCTGAGATTATTTGGACACACAAGATGCGAGTTGAAAATCTTATTCGTCAGGTTGTTCAGACTAACAAGATTTTTCTGTAAATTCCTTGTATCTTTCCAAGATTATGAGTTTCTGCTAAACTTTACCTCTATCTCTGCAGGTCCTTCAGCATCTAGGTGATTTTACACAGAAGTTGTCACAACATTGCCATTCTTTGTATGAATATGCTCCGATGCCACCTGTGACATACCCAGAGCTAAGGGATGAGATGTGGTGCCACCGTTATTACCTTCGTAATTTATGTGATGAAATTCGCTTTCCTAATTGGCCAATAGTTGAACACATTGAATTCCTGCAATCACTGCTGGTTATGTGGCGAGAAGAGTTAACTCGGAGACCCATGGATCTTTCTGAAGAAGAGGCTTGCAAAATACTGGAGATTTCCTTGGATGAGGTATCAAGAGATGATGCTCCCAAAAGACAATCACAGGAGACAGTTAATATTTCTAAGCAGATTGAGAACATTGATGAAGAAAAGCTCAAGCGACAATATCGTAAACTTGCAATGAAATATCATCCAGACAAAAATCCTGAGGGGAGGGAGAAGTTTCTGGCAGTGCAGAAAGCTTATGAACGGCTGCAGGTAGTTACTTGATCCTAAGTTTAAATTGTGAAAGCAGGAGAGTGAATGGTTGTCTGACCCTAGGCCAAGATTTATTCGATATGCTATAGTTCTCTTTTTAGAAGGTAACATAATTGTGTATATATAAAGCAGACTACTCAAAGACTGAGTAGTCATCCATAATTACAAAGTGGAGTACAAGAAGAGATCCTGGTCCTTGGTCTATTCACAAATAATCTAAAACATCAAAAATAGCTTCAGAATCTTCTAAATACTCCTGTTTCCACCAAAAATAAAAAAGAACTAGACAATTCATCTTCAGCTTATGGATATAATTATGATTGTCTTCAAAACTCCTTTGATTCCTCTCGCTCCAAATCGTCCACCAAATGCAAGCTGGGACATCCATCTCTCTATTTGACTAGATTGACTACCATCTCTATTCCAGCTTGCTAGGACTTCCAGAATTCTCCTTGACATCACCCATCTTATCCCTCTCAGCTTGATGAAGACTTTCCATGATTGATCTGTCAATTTACAATGCAAAAAAAAGATGGTTGATTGTCTCTGCATGAGCCCCACATAAGTAATATTCTGGAACTAAGTTGATATCCGCTCCTGATAAGGTTGTCCTGCGTCAGGACTGCTTCTTTTGCTAAGAGCCATTTAAAACAGGCAAATTTGTATGGAATTTTAACTTTTCATATTAACTTCGAAGCCAAGAGTCAATCTGATTGTTTGAATGATTGTACTCCTTATAGGCAAACTTCACAGAGATTTTTAATTGCCCTAATACCTTGCCTATTTCCTTGCCAGAGCATACAGTCTTCACTAGTAGATGTCCCTTTCAATTTCTCTAACAAATTGTAAGTAAGATTCCACCTTGATTTGACCATATCTCTCCCACATATGCTCCTTCTTGTTGATTCAGGTTGCAGATATCAGGAAAAAACTGCTTCAGAGATCTTTGCCCTAGCCAATTGTCATCCCAAAAGGATGTCTTCATACCATTTCCAACTTTAAAGCTAGAGTTATTGCTGACCTAGGCCATAGATTTCTAATGGACACCATGTTGGTTGTCCACTTCCCTTCCATCCCATACTTCTCTCTGATTACAGCCTTCCACAGTGATCGCTTTGTAGCAGCAAGCCTCCAAACTACTTCATCATCAAGATTTGACTTTGAACTCTTATGTTTCTGATCCCCAGACGCCCTTCTTTCTTGCTGGTTGTGAGAATATCCCATCTGACCAGATGGATTCTCTTATTCTCGCTGCTGCCTTGCGAAAGCAAATTCCTTCTTAGAGCATCTGTTCTTCTCATTGCACTTGCAGGGATAGGAAATAGGGACATCATATAAGTAGGCATAGCATCAAGGACACTGTTACTAAGGATAAGTCTACCTCCTAGAGACAGGTATTGACTCTTCCAGTTTACTAATTCTTTTTCACATTTCTTCAAAACTCCATTCCATATCCCTTTTGATTTACTCTTTGCCCCCATTGGCATTCCCAAATATATTGTTGGCAATTCTCCCATCCTACCTCCAAGCACACCCGCCTGACTTCGCATCTCAATTACATCATTAACTGGATATACGTAACTTTTATTCTAGTTAATGTTTAATCCAGATTGGCTTCAAATAAGATACATATCACCCTCAGCATCTTCATTTGTTCAATTTAAGCATCACAAAACACTAGTGGGTCATCTGCATATTTTGTAGATAGATGATTTCTTGATTAATGTTAGCCCTAAAGTTAACCCTGAAACCCTTAATCCAGTTGTTTAGTTGTGCAATTCTTAACATATCATTTAACCCTTCCATTGCATGATAAATATAAAAGGTGACATAGGATCACCCTGTCTCAATCCTCTCTGAGAAGAGAAGAAACCTGCAGGAGAGCCATTTATCAAAACTGAGAACTTTACTGTGCTGATGCAGAACTTGATCCAACTGAACCATCTTCCTCCAAAACCCATCTTCAGTAACATTTCCATTAGAAAATCCCAGTTTAGATGCTCATAAGCCTTTTCTATTTCCAACTTACACAATATCCCTGGAATTTTGTTTTTTACTCTAGCATCTACACATTCATCTGCAATGAGGATATCGAGGATATCATCCATTATCTGTCTACCTTTGATAAAAGCCAACTGCTGGGCATCCACAAGTTTGCTCATACATTTTTTTCAGTCAATAACTTTGATATAATTTTCTAGACACTACCTATCAGACTGATAGGTCTGAAATCCTTAAGTTCCTTGGCATTAATACCTTCTTAGGTATTGATGCCCCAAAAGTGGCAGTAAAACTCTTTTCACAGACTCCATGTTCGTGAAAATAATGGACATCAGCCACTACATCAGGGGCTCACCACCTCCCAACAGTGAAGAAAGAATGCCATAGGGAATCCACCAGGGCCAGGTGCCTTATCCATGCACAAGCTTTTACGCAGTGTTCCATATCTCCTCAGCTTCAAAAGAGCTCAGTGACATTTGGTTTTCCTCTGGACTGATGATAGGACACTCCCTAAGATTACTCGTGGTCTCCAAGTTTCAGCCTCTGCATATAAATTTTTATAGTATGTGACGATCTCCTTTATGTCTTCTTCAGACAACTGATCAATGTTGTTGTACCTTCTATGAGCATTGACAGTTCTATGGAAGAGCTTTATATTCCTATCTCCTTGTTTCAACCATAGGGCTATGGACCTTTGTCTCCATGTTACCTCCTCAATTTTAGCAATCTCCTCAAACTCCAGAGTCATAGCAGCCTTTGTGTGTATTTCATCCAGTGTTATCAAAAGCGAAAAGCACAAAAAAAGCTCTAAGGTCTGTTGGGGCTTTAAGCGCAAAGCGCAAGTAAAGCGTGGGCTTTAATGAAGAAATGTGCAAATGGAGAAAAACTACAAATATGTATATGTAGTCCAAGAGTAATATCTATAAGCATGAATACCAAATATATGGACAAAGAAATTGAAGAAAATTTACGATAAAGTGAAATATCAATTGCTTAATGTCGCGTCTTCCGGATTACGCTCGTTAGCTAGGAAAAGTATGCCATAGAGCCTTGACGACAACATTGAAGGGCCCGTTAAGCGAGGCGAAGCGCTCAACATATTTTGAGCCTCGCTTCAGGACTTAAGTGCGCCTTTAATAACATTGATTTCATCTTCGTTCAAAGGCCTTTGATCCTGGATCTCATCCAATTCTGCTAAGCTGGTTAAGAATATTCAGTTTCAGCACCTCCAAGTTTCCTTGAATTGTTTTGCTTCATTCTTTGAGTTTTACCTTCAAAGCTTTCAACTTGAAAGCTAAAATATAATCAGGTGTACCAGTACAAGCAAAAGAGTCCCACCAGTTCTTGATTCTGTTTTGAATCCTTCCATCTGTAGCTATCAGTTTTAAATTTGAAATAATATTTGAGTGGTTCCCAGTTACCACATTCAAGCATCAAAGGAGTATGATCTGAAATGACTTTGTGGAGAGTTGATTGTTTAATATTTCTAAAGTCTTCATCCCAATCATCGAAGACCACACAGATTGAAATAGGAGCCGATTCGACTGCAATATCATGGTTTTTCCCTTTCTTCCAGGTGAATATTCCTAACAGTTGCAAGTCTACCAAGCCCATATCCTTCATAAATTCTGAAAATTCAGACATTGATTCTGTTGCAATTCTTCTTCTCAGAAGGTAATCTAATAGTATTAAAATCCCCACACACCACCCAAGTCCCAGTGAGTAATCCCCTAGCAGCACCAATTTTCCACCATACTTCTTCTCTCTCTTCCTTGTCTTTTGGAGCATATACACTAGAGAAGTGCCAGGTAAAATCCTGAGACTTACTAGTGAACTTACAAGTAATAGAATAAGAGCCCAAACTGCTAATCTCTGCTTCCCCACAGTAAAACGATGCCTCCTGGTTCCACTAGCTTCCAATTGTGCAAATTTTACCCACCTATTAGCCCACAATTCTTTGACAATTCCCCTGATATCCCCTTCTAATTTAGAATCTTGAAAGCAGAATAGTCTGCCTTCCAACTGTATATCATACTTTTTATCAACATGCTTTTCCTAATTCGATTTATCCCTAACATTCTATGACACAATATTAACTTTCATTGATCATCCATCATGAGAATTCTCCCCTACTTCTCCTTTTCCTAATTCAATTCTTTGTTTAATTTCTTTCTTAAGAGTGACTGACACCATAACTGCCTCCCTTGTTGCTTGTCTCTTGCTATCAATTTTCATGAATAATTTTAAAACTTCCTTCTCGCAGCCTTGGAAGTCTACCCCAAACTCTTTACTTAATCTGATGATGTTTTGGTGCACCCAAAATGGTGTGTCAATATCTGGGTCCTTCTCTTCGTCTTAAACTAACTGATTCAAAGGTTATACTTCTACTATATCCAATCCCCAATTGCTCCTACTTCTGTGATTTATATGTTGTTGTTAATCTGATTCTCCTTCGATGAACCCACGTGACACATGCTGTACTGAATAAGTCCCATCTCCAAGATTATCCCTACTACCTATCGGTTCTTCACGCCCATCTTCTCGGACCAGCAACACATACTTCACAGTCCCCACAATATCACACCAAATGGGGATTTTGTATCGAAAACATCACTTTCCACCTTGTTGTCTCTCGTCACCTCTTTTTCATCTCACTTACTTTGATTCTAGCCCAACATAAGTGATTTTTTAGTGTCGTCTCCTCCTCCGTTTCACTCCATCCACCACAGTGATCTCCAATTGCTTTGAAGACTTCTTGAGACCATAAATTAACAGGTATCCCTCGAAGCCTTATCCATACCCAACTGCACTTCATCTCTTCAGGCCAACTAGTTGTAGGTGTCCACCATTCGAGTACACTTTGGATTTCTTCCAATGCCATTCTCTTGGAAGGCCATGTTATGCATCCCTCCTCGAAGATGATTCAAATAAAAATTGAGAATCATTTATTTCGAAAACATTGACACCATGGGTGGATTTCCATCTGTTGCGAGCCCATCTTCAAATGTCGTTCAGAGTTGGAGTCTCTTGTGAAAGATCTCAACTTTCCTAACGATGCATCTTCCGAGCAAATCTTTGTTTGTTAATTCTGAACCCCCATGAATGATGACTATGGAACTATTGGATTTAATTAGAGAAGCTTTCATCCCCTTCGACGTCCATCTATTACTTCTGGTTGCTATAGTATAGGATGACTGCGTCTAGCCTGTGGAATATTCTTCTTTACTTTTGGGACTTTTATTGATGCACTTTCAAGGGTTTTCACCTCAAGCACCAAGAATAGAGAAAAACAAAAGCACCTCGCTAAAGTTTTCACAAAACTAGCGAAAACGTTCGTCAAACTCACGTCAGAAGAATGTAAGATGAAAATGTGAGAAAGCATGGGAGAAAAATATATTATTGATATATTCTATTAAGTGTTTTAAATAGCCCTATTTATAACTATACACAATATATATTCTACTCCTATTCCATGTGGGACTAGGGTTATTTACATAAATAACTATCTAACACTCCCCCTCAAGTAGTGTATACAAATCATATATAACGAGCTTGTTATACATGTAACTAATATGAGGACCAATGAGGGATTTGGTGAAAATATCTGCAAGCTGATCATTCGACTTCACAAACTTTGTAGCAATATCTCCTGAGAGTATCTTTTCTCTAATGAAGTAACAGTCAATCGCATGTGTGTAGTTCTCTCATGGTACACCGGATTTGATGCAATATGAAGAGCAGCTTGATTATCACACACAAGTTCCATCTTGTTGATCACCAAATTTCAACTCCTTAGAGCAAATATTTGATCCAAACTAGCTCACATATTGTCACTGCCATTGCTCGATGTTCTGCTTATGTACTAGACCAAGCAACCACATTCTGTTTCTTACTCTTTGAAGACATCAAATTACCTCATACTAAAACATAATATTTAGACGTAAAACGTCTATCAGAGGGTGATTCTGTCCAGTCAATATTTGAGTATCCAACAATTTGCTCATGGGCTCGATTTTCAAACAATAATCCTTTGTCTGGAGCTGATATTATACGTCGAAGAATGCGGACTACTGCATCCCAATGAATATCACCACACTCACAAGAAATGTAATGTCAGGTCTAGGCATTGTGAAGTAATTTACTTTACCAACCAGCCGCCTATATCTTGCAGGACCGCTAAGCAGCTCCCCTATCCTGGCAGAAGTTTAGAATTCGGATCCATAGGAGTGTCAATAGGTCTACAGCCTGTCATTCTTGTCTCCTCAAGAATGTCTAAGGCATACTTTCGTTGTGAGATCACAATACCTGAGCTAGACCAAGCGACCTCAATACTTAGAAAATACTTTAATCTGCCCAGATCCTTAGTCTGAAACTGCTGAAGGAGATGTTGCTTCAACTTAGTAATACCACCCCGATCATTATCGGTAATAACAATATCATCAGCATAAACCACCAGATAAATAAGAGATTCGAAGCAGATTGCCGATAAAACACAGAGTGATCAGCTTCACTACGAGTCATGCCGAACTCTTGAATAACTGTGCTGAACTTACCAAACCAGTCTCCTCGAGACTGCTTTAGACCATAGAGGGACCGGCGCAACCGACATACAAGACCACTAGACTCCCCCAGATAGTTGTTCCATATAAACCTCATCCTCAAGGTCACCGTAAAGAAAAGCATTAATGGCTAACAGCAGCCATGGATAGGAAAATGCGGGCCACGGGAGAGAAAGTATCACTGTAATCGAGTCGAAATATCTGAGTATACCCTTTGGCAATATGACGAGCCTTAAGTCGATCAACCTGGCCATCTGGACCAACTTTGACGGCATACACCCAACAACAACCAATAATAGACTTACCCGTAGGAAGAGGAACAAGCTCCCAAGTACCACTCGTATGTAAAGCAGACATCTCGTCAAGCATAGCCCGTCGCCATCTTGGATGAGACAGTGCTTCACCTGTAGACTTAAGGATGGAAACAAAGGACAAAGATGATACAAATGTATAATGGGGTGATGACAGACAATGGTAACTTAAACCGACATAATGGGGATTAGGATTAAGTGGGGACCGTATACTTTTCCGTAGTGCAATCGGTTGACTAAGAGGAGACAAGTCCGCAGTATTAGCAGGGTCAAGTGCAGGACGTGAATCAGCTGGGCTTGATGATGGGTGTGGACGACGACGATAAATCAGGAGTGATGGAGCTGCAAAAGCTTGAACTGGACTAGGTGGTGGAATTGGAACTGGAGCTATAGGTGGTGAAGCTGGAGTTGTAGAGGAAGATGAATAGGAGATAGTGACTGAATCTCCAAAAGATGGAACTGGTAGTACCTCAGAAATATCTAAATGATTACCTGGACTTGTGAAGTATGATTGAATTTCAAAGAAGGTAAAATCAGCGGACATAAGATACCACTGGAGGTCAGGTGAGTAGCATCGATATCCGTTTTGCGTTTTCGAGTAACCTAGATATACACACTTAAGAGCACGGGGAGCTAACTTATCTTTTCCTGGAATAAGGTTATGAACAAAAGCTCCCAAAGACACGGGGTGGTACAGAGAACAAAGGTGAGTGGGGAAACAAGATAGAGATTGGAACTTGATTCTGGAAAGCTGAGGATGACATACGATTAATAAGATAGCAAGATGCAAGAACTGCATCCCCCCAAAAAACGCAACAGAACATGTGATTGTATGAGTAGAGTACGAGCAGTTTAAATAAGATGTCTATTCTTTTTTTTAGCTACCCCATTTTGTTGAGATGTGTACGGACAAGATGTTTGATGAATAATCCCATAAGAGTTCATAAATTGCTAAAATGGGGAAGACAAATACTCTAGAGTATTAGCACTATGAAATATGCAGATAAAAACCCAAATTGATTTTGAATTTCAGCACGGAATGTCTTGGAAAATAGAAAACAACTCGGATCAATTTTTTATCAAAAATAAATGCACCTGGAATAATCATCAATCAATGAAACTGACAAGATAACAGAATCTCAAGGTAGAACTGACCCGACTAGGACCCCAAACATCTAAATGGACTAAAGTGAAAGGTGACTCTGCTCGGCGTTAGGACGCCGAGGGAAATTTGAGCGAGTATGCTTACCGAACTGACATGACTCATACTCTAGAGTGGACACCCACGATGATTCAAAGAACTAGTCGTAGAGGATGAATGGTCATAGGAGACAAAATTAGCAATGGAATATGTGGATTTGCAAGTACGTGTACCTTTGCGAAGAGCAATAGGGAGGTCAAGGTCCTCTAAAGTAGGGTCTGATGACGAAGACAGTGTAGGACATGTATTATTGGTCTGTCGCCTTGAGTAAACTTAAGTGATTGGTGGTATGGTTAGCGTAAATGGAGTAGGTGCTAGCGCAGATGGAGCAGGTGGTGGCACAAATTAGTGCTCAATTGAAGAATCGGGAGATGGAGGAACAACATCATGTGATCCTTTTGTCAAATCACGGGTAACCTGATAGATTAACCACTCATCTTCCTCTTCCCGACTTGTAGAGGTAGGAGGTGTATAGAAGAATGGTGTTGTCTTTGAAAATACCACAAAAGTTGATACCAGATCTTTACCAAGTTCAGCAGAATAACATCGATACCCCTTCTGAAGGCGAGAATAGCCTAGAAAAACACACTTTAATGCCTCGGGATCCAACTTAGTAACAGATGGTTGAACATCTCGAATGTAACATGTGCTTCCAAACAACTTAGGTTCCATTAGAAGCATTGACTTGTTTGGGAAAAGGACATTGTAAGGCACGTTACCAGCACGCACAATAGATGGCATACGATTAATTGGAAAACAGGTCGTAGAACCGCATCGGTCCAAAACTGTTTTGGAACCTTCATTTGGAATAAAAGTGCGTGAGCTGTCTCAAGTAGATGTCTATTCTTCCTCTCAGCAACTCCATTTGGAGAGGGTGTGTCAACATATGAATATTGATGGCCATGTTGTTTCATGTATGACTGAAACAATTCTGACATGCATTCTTTAGCATTATCGATCCTTAGAATATGTACCGAAGCATTGAATTGAGTTTTAACTTCAGAATAAAAGGCAGAAAAGTGAGTGAACACTTCAGAATGGCTCTTCATAAAGTAAATCCAAGTCGTTCGAGAAAATCATCCAGATATGTGCCAAAATACTTATGCCCAGTTTTTGAAACAACGGGACATGGTCCCCAAACATTAGAATGTACTAACTCAAAAGTTGATTCAACTCACTTATTAATCCTTGGACCTGAATTGTGTTTTGCAAATCGACATGACTCGCAATCCAATGAAGCAATATTCTGAAACTGAGGATAGAGCTTCTTCAACAACGGTAGAGAGGGATGTCTCTATCGACAATGTGCTTCAAAAGGAGATACAACACCGGTGCATGCAAGAAATCGAGGCTCCCATTCATCAAGAATATAGAGATCATCAAATAAATGTCCTTTACCAATAACTTGCTTCGTCATAAGATCATGAAACAAACAATGATTAGGATAGAACGAGACATAACAATTAAGGTCTCTAGTAATTTTTGTTAACAGAAATTAGACTTAATACAGATGACAGGGTAATAAAGAAGGTTGGTTTAACAGTCCCATATCCCACACTATTACAAGTTAATCCATCAGCTACAATAAGTACTGGAGAGGGTACTTTGTGTGAATGGAAGCTAGAAAAAATATTAGGATTAGCTGTCATGTTATTTGTGGCACCTGAATCAATCACCCATTCATTTGACGAGGTGATAAGACATGTTTTATTAGACTTAGTAAAGGCATTAACTGAAGCGGATTCCTTCACTAATTTCTGATACTGAGAAAATTTAGCAAATTCTTCGGCCGATATCAGAATTGTTTTACCAGAAGGTGGACTAGAAGCGCCAACAATATTAACCGCTCGAGTTCTCTGATTGCGCCCTTGCAATTTTTGACAGTACCACTTTATATGGCCTGGCTCTTGGCAGTAATGACAAACAACATTGCTAAAGTCACTGTTATGTGTAGCCTTTCCTCCTCCGTTATTCATTTTCCAACAATTTGATTTTACCATGCCCAAAATCACAATATTTTAAGACTAATTGGAACACCAACAACCAACGGTAGAACAACCACTTTGCACAAAAGTGAAATCAGAAAAACCAACAGATTATTCCACCAAATGCAAACCAAGAATACTGGAGAGTTGGTAGATACAGAAGCACTTGGTGAAGTTTTGCTTGCTAAACAGTCAGAAAAAGGAACATCTTTCCTTAAGACTGGAAAAATTCCCAACAAATAGTTTCCCAAGAGTAACAGAGTAAACCTATAACCGTAAACCGTAAAGTTTCAGGCTCAATCTACTTCCAACACAGTATTTAGAAAAAAGAACAGAACAGCTTCAAACTCAAATATGTTCAAGAAAGAACCTGATTCGAACAACAGCAAAGTACCCAAATCTGATCAAGAGAGAACCTGGTTCGTGATTGTTCATTCTTCGAAGTGTGGTTCGTTTATTAGGAGACTGCCATAAATGCATCGGAAACTCGAGTACGAAGTTAGATCCAGAAAAGTCAGACCAGATTGCCCCTCCACGCGCCCACACACGCTTGCCCGAGAAATCCTGCCGGGAAGTTATCGACGGTGCGTACGATCTGAAATTCGGCCGCTAGATTTCGATAAATGTAGATCGGAGGGTGCTAGTCCTTTCTAGGAGGGTGGTGATGGTCGATTCTCACTTCTCAAGTGGCAGCCTAAGCTGCTGACCAACGCCGGCGAAACACCACAACTCCGGCGAGGGAAGCTGATTGAACTCCGACGAAATAGCAAACCCCACTCTGATACCATGTAAAATGCAGAGGCAGTTGAGCAATTTCTTGTCTTTTATCCCACAAGTTGACCAGTACATATACATTTATATTGCTATGCTAATTAAGGAAATAATCAAATGAGAGATTCTATTAATCCTAAAGATATGCTCTGCTATGTACAATATATAGAAAAGTGTCTACATGCATTCTCTAACAATACTGAACTTCATCAGAATCATACTCTTCACTACCTTGATTACTTGAGTTTTCTGAATCTGAATTTTTATCATAGTGAGCATGGTACCTCGGTACTCTCATGCTTTGGTCAACTATAGCTTCTTCCGCTTGCTCAATGTGTCTTGCTCTATGCGGTTGAATTGGTGGATCTCGAAGTGGAAGACGTCACGATAGCACTAGCATGTTGTGTCTTTGTGGTAGTGGAGGTCGTACGTGTTGTGGCGGATTTGGTAGTTGATTTTGAATCACCAAACTTTCAACCAATTCTGTCAAATTCTGCATTGATTTCTTAATGCCATCTAGCTGCACTTTAATTTCTTCGTTGTCTTGTTCAAGGGATGTACATCTTGATCTTTCAATCTGAAGTTGCTCATCAATTGAAGAGGATTCTGAACTTTATATTTTTTTATCTGGCGACATGATGAACAAGATAGTAATTCAAGAATTCGAACCTAAAACTTGTGCTCTGATACCAAATTGATGTACTTTCAAGATTTTGCAGCTCTCAAGCACTAAGAATAGAGAAAAACAAAACACCTCGCTAAAGTTTTTCACAAAACTAGCGAAAGCATTCTTCAAACTCACATGAGAAAAATGTAAAATGAAAAAAATCTTACCTACCCGTTCATCAATCACGCAAGATTGCAAGAAGCGTTAAAAATAAAGAAAGTAAGAGTCAACCAAAAGTGAAATCATGTTTTGAAGCAAGAGCTTAGAAAAACTAATCACAAGTGTTCCGTTTCAGCATATTGAGCCCTTTAAATAGGCCTTACAATGAGTAAAATTTATAAGGTTAAGGAAAATTAATCCTAATTAAAATAGAATAAGAATAAGGTTTGTTGTTGTTGAAGAATAAGGTTAAGAAAAACATATCCTAACTAAAATAGGAAAAAGAATTCTAGTGGGAATAGAGTATCAACTAATAGTCCTAGTTTGCCTAAAACTATAAAATAATCCTACTAAAACAATAATTGAGAAATCCTAATCTTTAAGGAAAATAAATCCTAATCTTGAATGGATTCTTGGACTTCTTCAATTTCTTGAGGATTCTTGGGCCTCAATTGGACTAAGGCTAATTAGTGTAGGCATTTTAAATTTGTGGCCCAATTCCCTAAATCCATTGACACCTTCATGAACCCAATAAGCCTCCATTGTTGCAGAAAACATGGCCTCCACTTGTGCTTCCTTAGCATCACAATTTGAGCTTGTATTTTCATCATTTATGAGCCTTAAAATCTTCTGGGC
The DNA here is from genome assembly GCA_002018475.1 of Nicotiana obtusifolia. Classification (NCBI taxonomy): domain Eukaryota; kingdom Viridiplantae; phylum Streptophyta; class Magnoliopsida; order Solanales; family Solanaceae; genus Nicotiana; species Nicotiana obtusifolia. The sequence goes on along the minus strand of MCJB01029209.1, from coordinate 209,084 downwards.
TATATCTCCCCACCCAGCCTTTAATGTTACTTCTGGTTTAATAATGACTGACTTGTTCTCTCCCTGTACAACAATGAAACTAATGTACCTTCCGTGTTCGTTGTATTTGTGAGAGTTAGACATTGAGAAGAAAGAATTTCTTGTATTCATTTGTGTGTTACATTACCTCTATTTTTATAGGGTGTTTACATAGTACTGAACCCTTCTCTACCAATATAGGACACTATACATACTACTATACATATCAGCTTTCTACAGTATTTAAGAGTACAGAAGAAGTCTGCATAACGATCTCATATGTTCCATCTCCTTACTGACCTGCTGTGTTCCTTCGACGCTACATTAAATACATCTACAACCACTTCATAACTTTGAGACTTAATGTTGTTGTCCTCATCAAGTTCTTGCTGCGTTCCACCCATTCAAACCAGACTTCAGACCTTGAACAAGTTTTAGTAATGTCAAAGGATTTAAAACCAGCATGATAACAAATCCTATCTTCACCCATGTTAACTCGACTTTAAATTTCTGGACAGTCACTCAGCAAATCCTGGGAGCATTTTTTCAGGAGAGAGAAATCTCTTTTCACCATATGTTATAGTTTCAATCTCCGATTCCTTTTGTTTTCCTAAGCTCAGCAGGTTTCCTTTTTTTTTTTTCAATCCGTAACACATTGTAAATGAGCTCAGTGCGCTAATGCAGTTATGAATAGGCTTTATCACTTGTAACGCTACAGACTATGGGTTGAAGCCGCATGACTTTTGCCTTCTAATATTCTGACATCATTATGTGCAATCTGGAAGTGCTGGCAGTGAACAAACATACAAGCAGTAGAAACAGTGTGACCTATAATACCTTGCCCCCAAAAAATTGCTGCTTATGCATAAGGTCCTTAACGTCTTTAAATAAACATTAAGACTACATTCCTTTTATTACAAATCCCCACATAGTGAAATATTTGCTTATAACAGTCCCTCTGTTAATCTATATTCAATATATCATTTTGTTGCCGTACCAGATGTCTGATCATCTTTTGTCCTTCAGTCTATTGAAGGTCTGTTCCACCTGTTAGCTTTATGGCAACTTCCTTGCAACAGAGAACGTTGAAAGAAACAAGAATTATGGATAATCCAAATATAGGATCTTGATCGTTCATTTCTTTTGCGCTGTAATTTTTGATGATAAGGTTAGGATTGCTGTGAAATTTAGCTTTTCTTGTAAAGAAAGGTGGAACTCTCTTGAGGAAACCCAAAGAAAAGTTTGTGCAAATATTCTAAGTTTGGAGGGACTAAAGTATAGCTTGTAGCTGGGTTTGCTGCCTTCATGTGTTGGTTATTTCTTGTTTCTAGTGTTTTGACAATATTTTTATTCTTACTGCCTTTAAATGCATGTGTATATTTACTTCTATCCATTTACTTTTTTCTTTCTTAAACACTTTGGTCAGGCTACAATGCAAGGACTGCAAGGTCCACAACTTTGGAGACTTTTGCTTTTATTGAAAGGACAATGCATCTTGTATAGACGATATGGAGATGTACTGGAGCCATTTAAATATGCTGGTTACCCAATGTTGTTAAATGCAATCACCCTGGACAAAGATGACAACAACTTCCTTTCCTCTGATCGAGCATCTCTTCTTGTTGCTGCATCTGAATTGATATGGCTAACGTGTGTTATCTGAATAGAATAGAATTTTGTTCTCTATGCTATTCTCTTACAGCTATATGAACTATTTCCATGCTTTTTATGTCTCAGGTGTGCATCTTCTTCACTGAATGGTGAAGAACTTGTAAGGGATGCCGGAATACAACTTCTTGCAAATCTTCTGTCCCGTTGCATGTGTGTAGTACAACCAACTACTCCTTCCAGTGAACTATCGACTGTCATTGTCACAAATGTGATGAGAACCTTTTCAGTTTTGAGTCAGTTTGAGAGTGCCAGAGCTGACATGCTTGAATTTTCTGGCCTAGTTGATGATATTGTACATTGTACTAAACTTGAGCTTGTACCAGCTGCTGTTGATGCTGCCCTTCAGACAATTGCTCATGTTTCTGTGTCATCTGAATTTCAAGATGCGTTACTTAAGGCTGGTGTTTTGTGGTAAGTGAATTTTTTTATTTTTACCCTTTCCAGATGTGGGAAGTATAGCATGGAAAAGTTTTATTAATTATATCTAAAGTGTTGTATAGTGCCCTATTTATATACAATGATTACATAATAATAAGTATCTACTTCTCGATGTGGGAAACTATACATTACTAACAATTTAACACTTCCCCTCAAGTCGGTGCATATAAATCATATGTACCGAGCTTGTTACAGATGTAACTAATACGAGATCCAGTAAGAGACTTAATGAAAATATCTGCAAGCTGATCATTCGGCTTCACCAAACTTTGTAACAATATCTCTTGAGAGTATCTTTTCTCTGATAAACTGACAGTCGATCTCAATATGTTTAGTCTTCTCATGGAACACCAGATTTGACGCAATATGAAGAGCAACTTGATTAGCACACACTAGTTCCATCTTGCTGCTTTCTCCGAACTTCAACTCTTTGAGTAATTGCTTGACCCACTAGCTCACACGTTGCCATAGACATGGCCCGATATTCTGCTTCGGCACTAGATCGAGCAACTATTGTGTTTCTTGCTCTTCCAAAAGACCAAATTACCTTCTACTAAGCCACAATATCCAGACATAGAATGTCTATTAGAAGATGATCCTGCCCAATCACCATCTGTGTACTCAACGTTCTGCTCGTGGCCTTGATCCTCGAATAGTAATCCTTTGCCTGGAGCTGACTTTATATGCCGAAGAATGCGAACCACTGCATCCTAGTGACTATCACAAGGAGAATCCATAAACTGACTTACAAAACTCGCAGGAAAAGAAATGTCAGATCTAGTCACTGTGAGGTAATTTAATCTACTAACAAGCCGCCTATATCTTGCAGGATCGCTAAGCGGCTCCCTCTATCTTGCAGAAGTTTAGAATTCGGATCCATAAGAGTGTCAACATGTCTACAACCTGTCATTCCTGTCTCCTCAAGAATGTATTAGGCATACTTCTGCTGTGAGATCACAATACCTGAGCTAGACAAACTAGGCACCATCTTCTGAAGCTTGGATAAACTTGGATGCCCTAAGCGTCTGTGAATTAGGTTTGGAAGATCTGTAAATGGACATGTTGTGGAAGGATTGAGTGAGTTAAGGTAGTAAAGGCCTTGTGATTCACGCCCTGTGCCAATCATCTGCCCCGTACTGCGGTCCTGCGTAGTAAAAGAATCATCAATAAATTATAAACCACAATGGAGGGCACCAGTCAAACGACTAACAGATGCAAGACTAAAAGGACAACCAGGGACATAAAGAACGCAATCTGAAGTGACAGAAGATGAGGGATTAGCTTGTCTAACTCCTTTTGCTTTAGTTTGGAACCCATTGGCTAAGGTAACAGTAGCAAGAGATTATAGATACACAATATTCGACTCAAGTGATTTATTACCAGGGTATGATCAGAAGCTCCCGAGTCCATGACCCACGGTCCAAGACTACTAGACTAAGAAACAAAAGCAAAAGAATTACCAGCAACAGGAGTATCACTCTGAGCAATTGAGGCTACTTGTGGAGATGTCTGCTTACTTGCTCGATACTGAAGGAACTCATTATATTTTCTGTTAGATAAAATAAATCCCTGATTACCTTAGTCTCGGTCTGAGCAACATCAGCGTTTCTGGGTGGTCGACCATGTAAAGAATAACACACTTCACGAGTGTGTCCAACTTTATTACAATAAGAACACTTGGGTCGAGATCTCCCGTAGCGACCTCCTTCTCGTCGATTCTCCATAGCTTGAGATGTTTGATTTTCATTGTCTAAGATGCGAGAATAGAGGAATAAACAGTTGGTGGTGAGACCACTGTGTGACTAGGTGGCGCAGCAAGACGAAGCAATCTAGAGAATAGTTCATCAACTGTAGGGACCGAAGGACTAGCAAAATTTGGTCTCTCATCGAGTCAAAGTCATTAGGCAGTCCAGCAAGTGTAAGAACTAGAAACATCTTCTGTCGTTGCTCTTGTTGTTTGTCAACACTAGCAGTGACTAACATCATTTCTCAAATTCCTCCATAACTGCATGCACCTGTCCCAAGTAGGTAGACATATCCAATTCCTGTTTCTTTAAGTTTGTCACCCGAGATATCACATCATAAAAATGAGATATGTCATTAGTGTATAAAGTACGAGCCTTCTCCCAAACTAAATAACATGTGTGGAATGGACGAAACAAAGGCATTATCTTGGAATCAATCGATCGCCACAACAAACTACATAATTGAGCATCAACTTTCTCCCAGAGTGCTTTGGCCTTTTCATCTCCGTCACTAGTTTTTTTGGCTAGGTGATCTTGAACACCTTGACCCTTGCACCACAACTCAACAGAAGAAACGCAGCCTAAGTAGTTTGAACTTCCAATTAAGGTTTTAGAAGTAATCATCAAACTCGAATTTCCAGAACCCGTGCTTTTAGAACCAAAAACATCAAGTCCCAAAGACATTGTTGGACCAAATAGCACACACAATCAAGAACAATGAAAAACTCCCCGCAACGGTGAAGAAAAAATATTGTCTCTAGCCGGAAACTGAACAGTCGCCAGAAAACTCGTCGGAAAATAAAAAGGTCGTCGGAATTTGTTGTAACTTGGATGGATAGAATCGGAATAGCCTCGCGAGTATGCTGTCCAAAATAAGTAAAGGGCAGCTCACGCGCGGGTTTGGTCGCTGGAAGGTGTAGGACCCTGTGATGGTGTTGGTTTTAGCACAACACTGAGGAAAACGCAGGTGACGCAATAACATCCCTAGAAGTCGCCAGAAATTGACGCGCGGCGACTGTCTGGTACCATCGCTTTGATACCATGTGAGAAGTATAGCACGGAAAAGTTTTATTAATTATACTTAAAGTGTTGTACAATGTCTTATTTTATACAGTGATTACATAATAATAAGTATCTGCTTCTCGATGTGGGACACTATACATTACTAACTATTTAATACCAAATAAACTGCATAGATTACGAACGAAGAATAGATGATTTATGGTACTTGCTGAATAGTGTCAAACCTGTTGTTTCTTCCGGCCATGACTTTTTGCCTAATCCTACCTCTATTTTTGCTTTGTGTTCCTGCTTTCACGATGAGCCAAACAGGTGATATGACTGGACCTTCGTTGTATCAGTTATTTGCTGTTGAACTGAAAAAGGACTTTCGAATGCTTGTTTTAGCAATCACTCATTTATAAATGTTAAATAGTATTCAAGCTGACAGAATATTTTGACAATGAGTGATTTGACTGCCATGGTTCTAACCATTTACAGAACCTAAAACTGTCAGTTACTGTTTTATCTTCAGCCTTTTGAGTTTTATGACTTAGGTTATCAATCATGCATTTTCGCGTCCTATCTGTTTCATGTAGTATGTGTCCAGTTTCTGAAATAGCACTTTTCTTTATTTATGTGCTCCCTAATACTAAGTTGCTAATACCTTACGCAGCTAATTTCTTGCTTTAGGATCATTTAAGTATCAGAAAATTAGCAACTATTTTATACTCAGAGAGTTTCTTATAACCTAAAATAGATTACTCCTTTGATCCCTTTTAATGTAGCATAGGTTGACTGGTGATGTCTTGCCACTTTTCTAAATTTTAATTGGATTAATTGTGTGGAAAATATCAAACATGACAAATTTAAAAACTATATTTAAAAGTCTATCTATCGCTATGCTTGGATTTATTTAAAATACTTACCTAGTAAATCATATTTATAATAATAAAATCAAAACAAAAATAAAAGTTCATAGCAAAGACCACGAAGTGGGGATCGGAGTTGCAACAGAGGTTGCGACTTTACCCTCCAAAAGGTGCAAGGGTTCCAATCAATCAAACGCCTCCTTTGTTCAATCTTCCTGTCCCACTGTTCAAGGGCCCATTTCCACCCTTAAAATAAACCATGAAATTGATCCAACTTGTCACATAAAGTGTGGCTGGTCCATTGATGTTGAATTCTTTATACTTTTCTTTTTTAAGTCATGTTTTCAGGAACATATGGTATTCATTGTCTTATGGTCGTCTTCTTTAGGTACCTGTTGCCACTGTTGTTTCAGTATGATTCTACTGCAGAAGAGACGGATAAGTCAGAAGCTCATGGTGTTGGTGTCAGTGTTCAAGTTGCAAAGAATATGCATGCTGTACGGACAGCTCTGGCTTTGGCAAGACTTGGTGGTTTGGGTGCTGATGTGAATCAGACACCATATAATATGGTTGCTGCTGATGTGCTTAGAGCTTTGCTGACACCAAAGCTTGCCAGTATGCTGAAAGATCAATCTCCCAAAGACCTATTGTTCAAACTAAATTCGAACTTGGAGACCCCAGAGGTGATTGCTGCAGATCTTTTTAAGTTCACTTGGTGGATATTTCTGTTGCATATGCAAAACTGAGTTTTTTCCTTAACAGCTTTGTCAGTATGATAAAGGGTAATGCTTTTAAATGGTTTGGGATGCCTCTGTTTTATTGTTATTTCTCAGTTGTCTAAAGCCTCGGGAGATTCAATTTCTCCTGTAGGGAGTAACAAAAAGAAGGCCCAAAAAGTTGACTATTCTGATATCAGCTCAGCTTCAGTATGTTTCGTGAAAGAATCATACTTAAACACTATTTGCTCTTCTTTCCTTTTTTCTTAAACACTATTTACGAATGTTGTATAGGGCTGAGTATTGGCCAGTTAAGAATTCTCGTATCCAGAAGATGGAAAGTAGTAGAAATGAGGATGTTGAGATGGATGTGTGGGTAAACTAGGCTGGATAAGATTATGAATGAAGATATTCGGGAGAAGGTGGGTGTGGCTCCATGGACGACAAGATGCAGGAAGTGAGGCTTAGATGGTTCTGACACGTGCGGAGGAGAAGCTTAAATGTCCCTATTAGAAGGTGTGAGCGGTTGCCATTGGCAGGTACGAGAAGAGGTAGAGGGCGGCCTAAGAAGTATTGGGGTGAGGTGATCAAGCAGGACATGGCGCAGCTTCAGATTTCAGAGAACATGGCTCTTGATAGGAAGGTGTGGAGGTCGAGCATTAGGGTTGAAGGTTAGGAGGGAGTCAGAGCGTTTTTCTACTTTGTACCGGGGACGGGGCTAGTTTGATAGTGTTTTGCCTTGGACTACAAGTGGTTTATGCAGTGTCCACACTATTTTTCCTTTTTTCCATAGTACCGTGGCATTATTACTGGTATTGTTATTGCTTTTCCATCTATTTTCTGTCTCTTACGATGCTGATATTATTTTTCTGGCTTCTGTTGCTGTCACTGATATATTGTTTATTTTTGTTTTCTTGAGCCGAGTGTCTTTCAGAAACAGCCTCTCTACCCCTCCGGGGTAGGGGTTAGGTTTGCATACACTCTACACTCTACCCTTCCCAGACCCCACTTGTGAGATTTTACTGGGTTGTTGTTGTTGTTATTTTGTACTATTTACTCTTCTTTCCTTTTTTCTTGTAATGTAAAAGTTTATTTGTTAATATGGGAAAAAGCCCCAGTATACAAGTGGTACACACGGAAAATGGACCACCCACAAAAACATAGTCATCCACAAAATGCACCCACTAATCTATGCTGACAGGGAACTCGTGGGAGTTGGTCCTAACTTGTACAAAAGTATTCTGTACCCCCTTTGGAGCACTTGAGAGTTTTTTTTTTCCAAAAGAGACTTTCTTTGAGACACAATCTCTGTGCATGTGAATAATTGGGCAATCATCCTTTAGATCAAGCTGAAATGTTCTTCTCCATATTGCATTCATAAAACTTATTGTTTATAGATTGTTTATTTTTCCTCTTTTTTCCTTTTTATTTATCCTTTTTAAAACTCAATGCCTATTCTGAGTTTTTTTTGTCCCTCTCAATTTGCTATTGCTTCTGAATGCAGATAATTTGGAATACGTCAACCCGAGCAGAACTCTTAAAGTTTGTTGACCAGCAGCGTGCTAGCCAGGATCCCAATGGTTCATATGACCTGAAAGATTCTCATTCCTTCGCATATGAAGCATTATCTAAGGAACTTTTTGTTGGAAATGTATATTTGAGAGTGTACAATGACCAACCGGATTATGAAACTAGTGAACCTGAGGTCTTCTGTGTTTCCCTTGTTGATTTTATATCATGTCTAGTACGGGGTGATGTTGCAGTGGGATCAGATATTCCGTCAACCACCGGGACATCAGATTTCCGAAATGATACGACTAATGGACCATATAATGAAGAGCAGCTGTCTAATGATCCTTCAACTCCTTCAGATGTGAAACAGATGAAGAATGAGGAAAATGAATTGGTTAAGAAACTCCAGTTTGCTCTAGTTGCGCTGCAGGTACACATAGAAATCACTTGTCCTGTTGAATATGTTTTGATTTGATGTTTGACATCTGGTAGTCTTTCTTCAGAATCTCCTGACGAGCACCCCAGATTTGGCATCAGTTTTTTCTGCAAAAGAAAAATTATTACCAATTTTTGAATGCTTTTCTGTTCCTGTTGCTTCAACAACCATTGTTCCCCAACTGTGTCTGAGTGTCCTGTCACGCTTGACAACATATGCTCCGTGCTTGGAGGCAATTGTTTCTGATGGATCCAGTCTGCTCCTTCTATTGCAAATGCTTCACTCCTCTCCTAGCTGTCGTGAAGGAGCTCTTCATGTTCTGTATGCTTTAGCTAGCACACCAGAGCTTGCATGGGCAGCTGCGAAGCATGGTGGGGTAGTTTACATTCTTGAACTTCTCCTGCCTTTGCAAGGTAATTTGTTTTCCTGGCATTCTCTTCTAGATCAACATCCTACACATTAGTTTAAAAATATTGAATGATGCTGTGCAGAAGTCCCTCTGCAGCAAAGAGCAGCAGCTGCCTCGTTGTTGGGAAAGCTTGTTGGACAGCCAATGCATGGACCTAGAGTTGCTATAACTCTGGCTAGGTTTCTTCCTGATGGCTTGGTATCGGTCATCAGGGATGGTCCTGGTGAAGCTGTTGTGAGCATTGTTGAACAAACGACAGAGACTCCAGAACTCGTGTGGACTCCAGCAATGGCTGCTTCTTTGTCTGCTCAAATTGCAACCATGGCATCAGAGCTATATCGAGAACAGATGAAAGGCAGTGTCGTCGATTGGGATGTACCTGAGCAGGCAACTGGCCAACAGGAAATGAGGGATGAGCCGCAGGTACTGATTGATAAATGCAAGGTGTAGAACCATTTTCTATGACTCTACTTTTTTCTTTTTTGATGGAGAATTGCTATTGTGATGTAGGTTGGAGGAATCTATGTTAGACTATTTTTAAAAGACCCAAAATTTCCTCTTAGAAACCCGAAGCGATTTTTGGAAGGACTACTGGATCAATATCTTTCATCAATTGCTGCGACACATTATGATGTCCAATCTGTTGACCCCGAACTTCCTCTGCTTCTATCTGCTGCTCTGGTGTCCTTATTAAGGGTGCACCCTGCTCTTGCAGATCATGTTGGATTTTTAGGATATGTGCCAAAACTTGTGTCTGCAGTGGCATATGAAGGGAGAAGAGAAACAATGGCCATCGGGGAAGTGAAAAATTCTGGCCACTCCAAGGAAGCCTATGAGGCTGACGATAGCTCAATGCAGCCCCCTTCACCAACACTACAAGAGCGTGTGCGTCTTAGTTGTTTGCGTGTTCTGCATCAACTTGCAGCAAGTACGACATGCGCTGAAGCTATGGCAGCTACTAGTGTTGGGACACCCCAGGTATTTTATCAATACATAACTTAGAATAAGTAGACTGATTTTTGTTTCCCGGGATTCTCTGCTGTTTAAAATAAAAATCTTTGCTGCAAAATCATACTTTAACTATCATTTGTGCCTTTGGTGGCTCACTCAGGTTGTTCCCCTTTTGATGAAAGCTATCGGATGGCAAGGTGGAAGTATTCTAGCTCTTGAAACATTAAAACGTGTAGTCGTTGCTGGAAACCGAGCTAGGGATGCATTGGTTGCACAGGGACTTAAGTGAGTACATAATTTAATTCTGTGAAAAGTTAGATTTTTGTATTCTAGACTTGTAAAGATTAATAATTAGTTTTCTATATTTGGGAGTTGCACAAATTATTTCTCCGACTATACTTGTGGTAATTTCTTATCACAGATTTCACCTATCAAAATATAAAATAATAATTAGTTTGACAGATTTTATGTTTCATTCTGAAAGTAAGTTGGGGACTTGCTTCTCTTAGAAAGATTTAGCCTATGTGTTGGAAATGATCGAGTCTTGATCAAGTAGGATTATATGTGATAGTGTGTTTTGTGCGACATTGTCCTCATTTTTTCAGTTCTGTTACAATGATCCCCAAAGGAGCAGGTGCTACATAGTTCACTAGGTGCAGTTTTGAACCAATGATATCATTAGGTTCAGTCAAAGACTTTAGATCTGCACTCATCCACACATGTCGAAAGGGAGGGGGAAGAAAGAGGATAAGAGATGTAATTTCTGTGTACTTCTCTATGCTTCATTCTTTCATGAAATGCCAGATTTGAGACAATGTGTCTTGCAACATGATTGTCACGATGCAATTTCGCTGGTTTATCCCTCCACAACTCAATTTTCAAAGAAGTTTCATTACAGATAAGCTCATATGTAGCAAACTGCAAAAGTCATTGCTGGGAGTTCTGCTTTTGTGCTTGAGTTAGCTATTACATATTGCTTTTTGCTTCTGCAAGATATAATTCCCTCTGATTAGAGCATAGTGCCTTGAAGTGGACTATCTCTCTAAAAGAGATGTAACCCAGTCTGCATAAGAATATTCCGTAATACTTGCTTAGAATATCCCATGATATTTGCATGTTCACTTATACGATAGACCTTGTCTTGGTGAACCTTTGATATACTTAGAACAACTAGCTGTGCTTCAGAGCTGCAAAACTGTTGGACTACAGTGCTACAATGCACAAACCATGCTCTTGGTTTTTACTTGAGACCATAAAGAGATCGGTGCAATATATATATGCTAACCCAGACTCCCCCAGAGCAACAAATCATAGTGGTTACTCCATTTTGACCTCTTAAGCAAGATCACTATGAAAGATAACATTTTTGATAGCCAACTGGTTGAAAGTCCATAATCAAGACGTGGTTGCCATAGAAAGGAGGAGATAGACATATAAGATTCTGTCTATCAGCGAAAAGGTACATAATCAAGACCTTTTTTGAGGATATTCCTTGGGCACTAATCTAGCGTTCAGACAACCAACCTATCTGTCAGCTTTTGCATAGAGAGTAAACACCAATTTTGTTTTTTCTTATGGTAAAAGAACTATTTCCCAAGTACCCCTATTATAAAACACAATTATTTCCTCAAGCATAGCTTAACCTGGATGAGCCCGCGTCTTTCGCAATCTTTGGTATTTGGACAGGGAAAGATAGTAATAAAGGTATGAGACGTAGGTGACAAACGCGGATAACTTAAGAAATTATAAATGACATACGCTGCAAGTGGCCCAAGTAACTTTTCGAAGAGCAGTAGTAATATTTGCCTTACATGACAGGCAATGAGTCATTAGGCGTAGTTTGTGGGCCTTTATCATGAGAAGAATGGTGGATATGGCTGTAATTTAGTGAATTTGGTGAGAAGTTTGGGGATGTCTCCAAGTAGATTACATCTTCTTAGACAAAGTACTTATATTGTATGATCTTATCATTTGTAACATTTCTGGAGATGGGATTACTCTATAAATATATCTTAAGGATCTTGGTTGAAGTTTGTCATGCCCAAGAGTAATCTAGTTGGGCCAAACATCCGTGGCGAGAGTAAAAATGAAGGTTCACTGGGATAAAGAATGAAATAAGGACTCTTCTGCTACAAAACAAAAGAAGGCTTATGATTGATTAAGCAACAGGCAGTCAAAATATCATCTCCCTAAAGGTGAATAAAACCATGAGCAAGACTCGGTAATGTATGGGTAGCTTCAGTTCAATATCTAGTTTTGCCTAGAGGAACTCTATTTTTAGAGGAGTATATGCACATGCAAAATGCCTTTGGAAGACATAAAGGAAGAGATGAGTGTCGAGAAATATTCTTGTGCAATATTACTGATTGATTATTTAATAGAAATACTGAACTAATTACACCTTTTAACATAAAAGGCTTTAAAAGGTAGGAAATTAGTCGGTTCTATTTTCCATAAGAAGAAGCTAAGTATAGCAAGAATAGTCATCAACAAAGGTAACTAAATTGTGAAAGCCTTAAGTCACAATTTGGACCCCTCATTCTGAATGGACTATTTCAATCATAGATGTGATTTTGTGGTGGACTCGTTTAGGGAAAGAGGTAGAAGCGTGTTTCCTAAGGTAGTATTACTCGAAGTCAAACTCGAGAGGCTTGGGACCATCTTTTGTAATTTATAGATAGTTGGATGAACCAGGTGGCTATTCCAGTAGAAACCAAAGACATTAGGTGATTTCTTCGCTTCTCCCTAAGCCAATATAGAGTTACCCTATACGGTGTTACCTGCATTGGTGGAAGGTAGCAGGCGGAATAGGCGAAGTGTGCACAAGCTGCCCTGAACACCATCTTTATAAAAAAAGTAGTAGGATCTAGTTCTAAAGCCCTTAATCTGATTCCTTAATCATGGATCAATCATTCTAATCTAGAGTGATCACGATCTGTATTATGTGGTTTACTACTTGTTTGCCAAAAAAATAGGAGCTAAACCAAAGACGGCACCCTGATTTACTTAAAGGAACAACAACAACGATGACGACCCAATGAAATCCCACTAGTGGGGCATGGGGAAGGTAGTGTGTACGCACTCCGAGGGGGTAGATAGGCCGTTTCTGATAGGCCCTCCGCTCAACAAGACGAAAAGAGGTAGTATATAGGTACCATCAATAAAAACCATAGAAAAAAATAATAGCATTACAAGAACCAGAAAATGGATGAAAACCAGAACAATAACTAGTAGATAAAGCCCGGCACTCTAAGACAAAATCCTAACAGACTAGCCTCACTCCCACTATGGTGCACCGTAGAAAAAGCACAACTATTTCCTAACCTACAACCTTAGTTCTTGACCTCCACAACTTCCTGTCTAGGGTCATGTCCTCGGCTATGTTGCTCGGACTCTTCGAAAATGTCGATGGGTGCATGTCGGATCTTTCAAAAGTAGTTATTTTTGGAGGATACGACACGGGTGCAACAGCTGATTTAAAGACCCTGCGTAACGTAGGTCCTCGGTAATCTGAAGTCACGCCATGTCCTGCCTGATCACCTCTCCCCAATACTTCTTAGGCCGCCCTCTACCTCTCCTTGTACCACCAAAGCCATCCACTTAAAGGAAATATGGTGCAAATCATAACATGATGCTGCAAATGATTTTACCTTGTCCCTAAAACATGATTATTGGATATCAAAGTTCTTTTCCCACCTTCTATAGATTGAGGTAAAATTGGACATGAGAATGGGATAAAGTTACTCCCAAGGAATCTAGATTACTGATTTTGCTTAAGACTGCTTGAACATTGGCCTCTTCAATATGGGTTAATAATATGATGAATGTGAACTGCCCTTGGTACTTTCATGGTTTGCTTGGCGCTTAGAAAGTATTCAGTTTTCTTCGACAAATGTTTGGGTTTTATGTTGTCTTTTGTTTTTGATGTCCAACAAAATTAACGATTTTATTGAGTCCGAGAAGAATATTCTTAATTTCCCTTCCCCCCCCCCCCC
>MCJB01029209.1:164761-195250 GCA_002018475.1 Nicotiana obtusifolia | reverse complement strand
CCCCCCCTCCTCCTCCCCCTCTCTTTTACTTACACTCAAAGAGCTTTCTATAATATAGGGTTGGTCTTGTTGAAGTACTTCTAGGCCTTCTTGATTGGAGAGCTGGAGGAAGAAATGGACTTCGCTCTCAGATGAAGTGGAATGAGTCTGAAGCATCCATTGGCAGGGTGCTTGCAGTTGAGGTCAGTATGTCTTGATATTGTTACTGTATTTGCATGATCTTGTAGTCTACTTTTTCGGTTTTAAGTATTTGGAAATACTTCCTGAGTCATCTCATAACAGACAATTCCCAATTTTTGAACATTGTGCCCCTTCCGGTTAGGATTTGTAAACCTGTAAAACTTAATTGGAGATATGATCATTGTGGAATCTAATACAACCTCATTTGGTTTTTCAAAATAAAGTTCTTGCAAATCCCACTTCTTCCCTGGTTCTGTAAATTCTTTCGTGGTGTGATGATATTTTAGTTTGTGGCAGTGCTAGTTATTGTTTTGTGATTAAGAATGATGTTCAAATGTTGGCAAATTTATATGGATTTGGAGCTCTAAATGAACTGACTGTTCACATATAAAGTGTGATTTGATTTGTGTGCAGTGTTAAAGGCTCATTTAAAGTGCCTTTAAGCCCTGAAGCTCAGAAGCCTAGGTTGTGCGCTTCGCATCGCTTATTTGACGCTTTAGTGCAGGTGTCAAGGTGCTAAGGCGTGCATATCTTCGTCAGTGGGCTCTGTCTTTAAGAGCACGCCACTGTCCAATGAATATATTCGACAAAGTGATTTATTAGTTTTTAAGATAAGACCTGACTACTTTTAGTGATTAAGACTACGAAATTAGAAATTTAGATGAGAGAATTAACCACTAAAAACCTCAAACTACATTTTTTCGACTAAATAAAAAATTTAAGATGAACTCTGAACTTAATTCCATTCTTTTGTCCAAATAATTATTGTTTGTGTTTATAATAACATTTTCTTACATTGCATTTCTATTTTGTATATTCTCTTCATTGGTGCTTTTCTTCGGTAAAGACCCCACGTGAATTATTGTTTGTGTTTATGATAGCATTTTGTTACATTGCATTTTAAAAAAAAAATATTTTCTTCATTGGCACTTTCTTCAGTAAAGCCCCCACTTGAACTTCGCTTTGCACTTAAAGCTCCAATAGACTTTAGCAGTTCTTTTTGCTTTTAATTACTCTGTTCGTGTAAAGCTCATGTGCGGCTTATTTGTTTAATGAGCGAACTGCGCTCGATCCAACTTTCAAGATTGATTATCAATAACGAGCTTAGCTGCAGAAAACTTGGCATAACTCGATTATGGTACGTCAAAATTTGGCTAATTACTTGAGAAAAGAATTTTTTTGATTTAGTTTTTATGCATCACTTTTACTTGGTATGCATTTTCAATATTTGGCTTGTAATGTGAGTGTTGTTTGTATTCATAAAAATTAAGAAAAAATTGACTCATCTAGAGACGAGCCAAATCAAGCGTAGCTCGTATAAGATTCACAATGAGCTCAAGCTTGACCTCATAAAAACATAATTGGGCGGAGCTTCAACTCGAGCTTGTTCATTAAACGAATCTTGAGCCAAGTTTGAACCGTCAGAGCTCAGTTAGAGCAGTTTTTTACACAATTAAATTTTTAATCGAAAAAATATGCCCTTTCTGAAAGCCTGCCTTAGGATTTTGATCTTTCGCTGACTTGTTGACTCTGCATAGTGGAGAGCTTTATTCTGTGTGGATTGTGTACTAGCAATTTCAATGTTGATTCTCTGAAGAATCTTATTGCTGCAGAGACAGTGTATTTTCTCTGTTTTTTGATAAGGTAAACGTAATAAGTACCAAGATGGTACAACATAGTACAACAGGCAGCCCAGATAACATCTCCAGAAAGTCAATACACTGATTCTGATTTACTAAAATTACTAAAATTACACCAAAGTTGCAGATTATGAAGACATGTTTTCTTAATTCTAATAATGTGATTCCTGTTCCCTTCAAAGCAAGCCTTGTTCCTTTCCAACCATAAGGTCCACAGGATGCACAATGGAATGGTTCTTCATATCTGTTTCGGCCTT
This sequence comes from Nicotiana obtusifolia, assembly GCA_002018475.1. NCBI lineage: Eukaryota > Viridiplantae > Streptophyta > Magnoliopsida > Solanales > Solanaceae > Nicotiana > Nicotiana obtusifolia. The sequence goes on along the minus strand of MCJB01029209.1, from coordinate 193,173 downwards.
CTAGATACTCTTTGAGATTGCCAAGCTTCTATAAGACCCCTTACTGTTTAATGCATCACCCAAGAAATGCCACAAAGGGCAGCCCGGTGAACTAAGCTCCCGATATGCGCGCGGTTCGGGGAAGGGCGGACCACAAGGATCTATTGTACGCAGCCTTAACCCAAGAAATGCCACAAATGCTGAAAAATAGATCCCAGCATTGCCTAGATACTCTGCGATGGAGGAGAAGGTATTTACTGATTCCTATTCTTCTTTACAGAAGTAACATCTATTGCACAACCTGAAACCTCTTTTCTGCAAGTTATCTTGAGTCAAACAGGCCTCCCAAATAGGTATCCATCCAAAGCATGCTACCTTAACTGGAGCTTTGGTTTTCCAAATCATCTCCCAAGGCCAATTATCATCTCTGTGATTTGACTTCTCTACCTCATGCTGTAACAACTTTTCACTGAATTTTTTTTATCCTTGCTGACAATCCATGACAGTGTCTCCACCTTGCTCTGATCAATTGAAACAGATTCAATTTGTTGGAGCAGGTGACAGAAATCCTCAACTTCCTAGTCATCCAAATTTCTTCTAAAAACTATTTGCCAACCTGTATCTGAGTAGAAATCAGCAATGAATCCAGCCTTACTGACAGAATAGTTGAACAAATTAGGGAACTTCATTTTCCGGCTTTCATGCCCTATCCCTAGATCTGTCAAGAATTTAATTTTCTGACAATTCCCAACTTCCAACTTGGTATATTCTAAAAACTCTCCCCATAGTCTACTTATGTATTTCCAAATACCCCCTCTTGCATTTAGTGTAAAGAGGGAGGTCTCTACCCTTCCTTTTTACCATAAATAACATGGATCAAGCTCTTCCAAACTTCATTATCTTCCAGCATGTATCTTCATAGCCACTTGAAGAGTAGGCTTTTATTATGCATATTCAAATTCCTTATACTGAAACCTCCTTTTTTATCATTCAGCACCACCTGCCATTTGACCAAATGCATGTTCCTTTTTGGAGCATTTCCATCCCAAAAGAACTGACTCCTCATGGAATTCAGCTTTTTTTCTACTGCTGCAGGCACTGAAAATAGAGACATCAAATATGTTGGCATACTATCTAACATACTATTAATTAGTGTGAGCCTACCCCCTAAAGAAAGGTACTGTTTCTTCCAAGGGATTAGCTTACTAGCACACCTACCAGGACCCCCGCCAAATGTTTCTATCATTTTCTTTGCCCCCAAAGGGAGCCCTAAGTAAACTGTAGGAAACTTTTCCACCTTACAACCCAGAATTTTAGCCATCTAATCAATATTATCATCAGCATTTATGCTGAAACTGCTTTTAGCCAAATTATCCTTAATCTTGTAACTGCTTCAAAGATCAAAAGAACACCTTTGAGGTACAACCTATGTTCTTTCTCTGCCGCACAAAAAAGTAAAGTGTCATCAGCATATAAAATGTGAAAAAATGTAACCTTATTTTCAACAGTTCTTCCAAAGCTCATGCCTTTAATCCACCCCAAATTTTCCGCCTTCATTACTAAGAACTTCCATTACCAAAGTAAACAAATAGGGGGATAATGGATCACCTTGCCTCAATCCCCTTTGAGATCTAAAGTAACCTTGGGGGCTTCCATTTATTAATATAGAAAACCTGACAGTGGAGATACAAAAGTTGATCCATTCAATCCATTTGTCTCCAAAATTCATCTTTTTAAACATGTTTAGCAGACAAGGCCAACTAACATGGTCATATGCCTTTTCAAGATCCAGTTTACGAGCAATACCCCTTTTCTTCATTTTCATCAGATACTCAGCACTTTCATTAGCCACCATAGCAGCATCTATTATTTGTCTGCCTTTAATGAACGTATTCTAGCTCTCTGAAACTAATTTGTCAATAACCTATTTAAGTCTTTCAGCCAGTAATTTTGCAATAATCTTGTACACACACCACAACAAACTGATGGGCCTAAAATCTTTCACCTCCACTGCTCCCTTTCTTAGGTATCAATGCTACAAAATTAGAATTTAAACTATTGACAAAGATTCCTTTTTGATGAGAAAAATTTCAACTGTTTTCCACACGTCTTCCTTAACTGTACTCCAACGTTTCGGGAAAAAGTGAAGGTTGAAACCATCAGAGCGTGGAGCTTTATCACCTCTAAATGATTTAATCACAGCTTCCACTTCTTCCAAAGAAAATGGTGTCTGCAGGCATTCTTTATCATCATCAGAGAGCTTTCTGTGATTCTCCTCCTCCCATCTTGGTCTCCATTCTTCGGTCTCTGAACAAATTTTCATAATACACTTGTATGTGTTCCTTTATAAATTTCTCATCTTCTACCAGTTCTCCATCTGTTTCTAATTTGTTAATACAATTAAATCTCTTATTGAAAAACGTTAGTATTTCTATTTCCTTGCTCTAACCATAAGCATCTTCAACCTCCACGAAATCTCCTCAGCTTTTAACACTTCCTCTAACTCCCTTTGGATCTAATTTCTTTCTGCTTCTCTCTGTTCTTCCTAAGCCATCACCACTCGATGGTCTAATTCTTCCAATCTAGCCAAAGCCTTGTTTTTCCTATCCTCCTGTGAGAATGCATGGGAGAAAAATCTATTTATTAACAATGATACCCTATATATAATACATATTCTACTCCTACTACATATGAGACTAGGACATATTCTACTCCTACTACATATGGGACTAGGACTATTTACACATAACTATCTAATACTCCCCCTCAAGCCGGTGCATACAAATCATGTGTATCGAGCTTGTTACATATGTAACTAATACGAGGACACTGAGAGATTTGGTAAAAATATCTGCAAGCTTATCATTCGACATACAAGAACATAAACTCCCCTGAGCAACAAAATCAGGTGGTTGCTGATAAACAGAAGTTGGCCTAAAGGTCGCCGGAAAAATTTGAAAATAGTAAGACTAAGCCGAATTCCATACTATAAAATAAGTTCTAAAACACCCCTAGAAACACAGAAACAGAAACTTTCTGGAAACTACTATTCACGCCGGAAATCACCGTTCATGCCCGAAAAAAGGCACTGTTCAGGCTGGAAAAAAATAAAAGTTGTCACAATTTGATGTAATTTATATGGGTAGGCTCGGAACCACTGGACGAGTAAGTTGTCCTGAAGAAGTTTTGTCAAAAAGTGGCTGGAATGACTTACAGCGCCGGAAAAGTTACTGTAGCTCGCCGGAACCCTAGTTCTGATGGCGTGTGAGGGACTTTTTGTCGGAGCAATTGACTGTTTCTGAACAATATGGTAGAGTTGGTTTTCACACAACCTTACCGATAAGGAGATAATGCAAATCAATCTTGAGTCGTCAACCGGAAAGACGCACAGTGACTGACTTTCCTATTCCGATGGGACTGGAGTTTCTGGGGTTTGGTCGCACAAGGGGTTCGGATTTAATGGTGGTACTGGTATATGCATAGTACCACTCTAGGAGTGATGAACCCTGGGAACAAGACGAAGTTGCCGGAAAATTGCTCGGCAACGAGATCTTTCTTCTTGGATGTAGTTGGAATGACGCACAACGATAATTTTCTCACTGAAGCTCTGATACCATGTGAGAATGCACGGGAGAAAAATCTAATTATTAACAATGATGTAATGAGCCCTATATATAATACACATTCTACTCCTACTACATATGGACTAAGACATATTCTACTCCTACTACATATGGGATTAGAGCTATTTACACATAACTATCTAACACCTCCAATTGCCCAACCACCTCCCTGTTCCATTTTTCTAGGTCACTTTTCAAAAAAATATTCTTCTTTGCAAAAATAATATCTGGTTCACCCTGTATGTCATAAGATTTCCACCATTTATCAACAAGATCTGTAAACCCTTAATATATTTTCAAACTTGAAGTAGTCTTTTCCTTTTCTCCAATCTCCACATTCTAAGAGGATCGGACAGTGATATGAAGTGGTTCGTGGAAGGACTCTCTGCTTCAAAAATTTTTAAATGTTCATCCCTACCTTCTGATATTAAAAATCTATCTATCCTTGGATGCAGTCTTGACTGTTTTTGCCTCCGAGCCATGTAAAAGAACCCCATGAAGTGGCAGGTCAATTAAAGAGAGTTCATTTATTAACTTAGAGAACTCTCTCATTGCCCTTGTGTTTCTAGCTCTTCCTCTCTTCTCCTTTTCAAGCCTGATTATATTGAAATCTCCACCCATTGTCCATTGTTGAGACAGATCACTGATTGCTGCAAGTTGTTTCCACAAGCCTCTCCTAACTTTCCTATCACAAGGGCCATATACCCAGTTAATGCATATTGAATTTCTGAGTTTTCTTCTTCCAATAAAACAGTATATGATGCATCCCCATAAATTTTTCCAAGCACTTCCACCTCCTCTTATCCCAAAAAATGATAATTCCCCCACTATTACCTTTTGCCTCCACCTCGACCCAGTCAGTCCACCTAGACCCTCCAATTTGTTTGATGCAAGCTGGATCCGTCCCCTTTATTTTTGTTTCTGTTAAACACACAATATATGCATTCTATTTTTGTAGAAGCAATTTTACCTTCTCATTTATTTGCCTTATTGATTTCCCTCATATTCCAGCATATGATTTTCATCTTCACTGTTCAATTATCAAAGCCCTCCTCCTACCCTTGTCTCTGCCCCCTTTATCTGCACCTCTTCGGAATCCCATCCCAAACTCAAGTAGCTTCGGTTCCCTCTCACATTTCTCACTTGGTGAGGCAGAACTCACTGAAGAAGATGTAGAAGGTTTCTTGGGTCTTGAACTTTCAATACGGCGCAGCAGCTCCAATAGCCTGTCCCCAATTCATCCGATTTTATTCCTAGTTTGCTAATTTTTACCATGTTCCTTTTCACTCATGTCGAAGCTTCCAGTTGGTTCAATCTTTGTTGCATATGCAGCACCTACACTTCATACCAAGGGAGCATTAAAAGTGGTATAGCAATATCAAATTGCTCTTCGAAATTCATCATGGAATGGTCTTCCTCTCTTTCATTATGAGAATTATTGCTTGTCAGGTGCTCCATATCATCCCCCTTTGCACTCAGAATATCTTCATCATTCTGAAGATTCTCCGGACCTCTCTCTTCTTCAATCTATGTAGCATGCACTGTCAATAGCCCATGAATTTTAAATTGTTTCATCTTGTAGTTGGTCATCTTCTGTCTCTCTTCCCCCATGGATTTTGCCTGCGCTGATATCGCCTCTCTCAAGACTCAGTGTATCGAAGAAATTAGAGATCTCTAGATCTCTGCTGGAATGAGACTACTGGGCTAATACATGGGTCAGCTTCTTGGTCTATAAATAAAATTTTGGCCCTTCTTTGATGTGTTACCCTTTTCTTTAAAATAACCTTTTGGTCCTGCCTTTCGAATTGGGTTATTCAAAAGCCTTAGGCCCAATATCATTCCCTGAAATATTAAAATTAGTATGTTAAGAGGCATGTTACCCTTCTCTTTAATTGACATGTGCTTATCCCCAAAATCAAATTATAGGTTATTGCGCATACCTCATGCATCCAAACCCTGCTTGTCATTCTTCTCGGAACTTGAAGGCGCCGTGTCTTTCACATTAATGCGTCGCTTCAAATTTTGTGACAGTTCACAGTGTGCCGTTTCTTGTCTCCGATCACCATCACAGTTATTTTTCCGGTCACTTTGCTCCCCCATGATGCCGATTCCAGGCGTAGGAACTACGAGATCACCCCAAGGATGCCTTCGGCATCCACGGGTCACGGACCGACTATAGAACCCTATCAATAAATGGAACGCATTAGCTGTCCGCTCTCAGATTGGGCAGTTAGGGGAAAAAACGCAAAAAGCTCTAAAGTCCGTTGGGGCTTTAAGCGCAAAGCGCCAAATAAAGCGTGGGTTTTAATGAAAAAAGACGTAACTGAAGAAAAAGTAAAAATATGTAGTCCAAGACTAATAATTATAAGCATGAATAACAAATATATGGACAAAAAAATTGAAAAAATAACGATAAAGTGAAATATCCAATTGTTTAATGTCGCCTTTTCATGATTACACTCATTGGCAAGGAATAGCATGCCTTAGAGCCTTGATGTGATACTAAAGCACCCATAAAGCAAGGCAAAGCGCTCAACATGTTTTGAGCCGCGCTTCAGGGCTTAAGCGCGCTTTGACAACACGGGCCGATTCAATCCATAGAGGCACTTTAAAAATCAAATCATCCACTATTAGCTCCACAATTGTTGGAAAAGATACGTTGGAGTTTCTCACGCAGATCCTCACCCATCTCAAGTGACACCTATCTCTTGTCTCTTCATCTATACCCTCCAAGACGGTCACCAACCAGTTTAAAAGTGTTTTCTGACCATAAATGAGATGGAAGACCCATTAATTTGAGCCACACTTTCTCAGACTTGGAATTTTTACAATTGCAAATCGAAACAGGGGACCACCATTCCAGGAAGAATTCCATATTTTTGAACTTCCATTTTTCCTTTTTGAATCCTTCTGCTTTCAATCTCAAAGGAAATTCCAACAGAAAATATTCATCATTCACCACTTTTACTCTTACCCCTGCCGGGATCCTCCATTTTTATTGACCCATTCTTGAATTTCCCTGTAATTTGGAGGCTTATGAGTATAATATGTAAAAGAACCCAACATCTGCGATGAAGTTCCACCATACTCCTTAAAGAAGTTGTTTCGATTCGAAGCTGATTTGGACCTAAAGAATCATCCTTCACAACTTTATTCTCCTCCTTTGGCCACTCTTCTACCTGTGCTATCTGGGCATAATTCCATTCGCTGTGGGCTTCCTTGGCTCATACCTCGTCTCCTCCTTCTCCAAAACATAATTTTTAACTTAAAATGCAAAATCGCACCATCCTGATCGTGGATTATTCACACTAATCTCAGGGATTATGCTCATGGATTTATAATTACCACAACTCTGACAAATCTTCCCATCCTGTTAAAGTTCTGGAATATGCGATATGAATACGATTGACTTTGATAATTCCAGCTTCTGCAAATGTTACATTGTCCTTCTGTTGCCGATTCCGTACATTTGCATAACCCCAGATGTTGCATCTATCAAAAGTAACTCTGTTCATTTGATTTTTCCTCCTTCCCAAGATTTCATACCAGTAGTCACTGAGTTCCGAAACTTCAAAAGATTTGGTCCCTGAAGTGAAAAAAACAGACTCTTCCCGTTCTAACTTGTTAACTTCCACCTTCACTTTTCTCGTCGCTGTAGAGTAGGCTTAAGTTATTCAGTGAAAAGTATTCCGTTAACAAGATGCAATGAACCAGGGAAGAAACAAATAACTGATAGAAAAAGATAGAACTCAGAAAAAGGAATGGCTAAAGAAAGAATCGAAGGAAAGTGTATGAGATTGAATATAAGTTGCTCAGTAGAGACATGTTTAACCCCTCTCCCACTCTTTGCATGCTTTCACCAGTTATATATTTCTGGATATCCATTACTAATTAGTGTTACATATTTATCCAGGTTTTGCATGCTTTTGCAGCAGAAGGGGCCCATTGTACTAAAGTTCGTGAGATACTAAATGCTTCCGATGTAAGTCCAAACCCGTAAACAAGGGTATGCTTGTGTCGTCCAGTTTGTGACTGTTTCAAAACTTTTTCAAATTCTGAGATTTTCACCCATGTACGAAATCAATTCTTCAATTCTGGATGTTAAGATGTTCTTATGGACTTGTTGAGAAAGATCTTTATCTAGAATAAGAGGAAGGGAACAGAAATTAACTTGTGGGAAAGATGAAGTTAGAAACGTTTATAGCATGCTTGGCAAACCTGATAAATCTTTGAATCACAATTGGAATCTTTTAAGTATTTCATCGTGTCCAGTATGGAGTGGGGCAGATTCCCCCGTGGTTGCCTTCACAATAGTATGCTAAATCAGAAAAAGTTCCTAGGGTGGGAATGGGAGGTCTAAGGGACATTGGAATATTGCTATATCTTTGATGAATCTATTCAGGGACTGACTATTTATTCTGAAGTCATCTAGACATCCAACTGAATTTGCTTGTCTGTTAAATCAACTGACAAAATAGTTGTGGCAGAATTTGAATACTTTCTGCTTCATCATGGGGACTGTTCTTGAGAATTCTGTTTCTAGAATTGGATTTTCTAAAGAAGAAGAGTTCACAGTTTGAGTTGTTAAGATCTTGAAACAACCAAAGACACATGCTCTTTTTTTTTTTTCTTGTTTTGTATAAAATCTAGTTTATGACCTAGCCGTTAGCATATTTTTTCATAAATATCATAATGATCATCTAGTTGTTTGTTCTTTTAGTGATGTTATCTTTCTTGCCATATTGTAGATGAAAATAATGCAAATGAAAATAATAAATGCAGGTCTAGAATTGCTTAGATATCATCCCTCTCCTTGTCGGGCCGTGGGACTGAGTTGTAGTCTGGACCAACTCTTACCTAATAAAAAAAGTGTTAAGACTTTGTTCTAAGTTGGACCTTCTAATGAAACCAAGATATGTTGATCGTGTTTGCGAACAATCTTTAACTTGCAGGTTTGGAGTGCTTATAAGGATCAGAGACATGATCTGTTCCTCCCTTCAAATGCCCAATCTGCAGCTGCTGGAGTTGCTGGATTAATTGAGAATTCCTCCTCCAGGCTGACTTATGTTCTGACAGCTCCTCCCATGCAAACTGGTCAAGCAAAACCTCCAGTCTTGACCACATCAGATTCAAATGGCAGGCAGGATCAAGGTCCATAAAATGAAAGTTAGCCATGACTATACAAACGTCTTATGAAATGTTTTGGCAGTAAAATATGCTGCTCTTCTCTTGTTGGCACTTGAAAGGCATGCATGGTCTAGCATCACATGAAATGCATGCATGGTCCTCCAATAAGTGGAAGAATTAAATATAAGAAAAATAACGAGTTTCATCATGCGATGTGATACCCCCATTTGTTCTGCATCTCGTGTACAGTTTCTCCCCACCCCCTTTAGCTTGCTCTTATTTTGTTGTCTTTGCAGAAGAAGCCAAATTAGAAGCAGCAGGACATGGTTATCCAATATGTAAAGACAACCAAAACAGCCTGTAAATTATGTTCATTTTGAAATTATTCTTGTAAAATTAGTAGAGTTGATTTTGTTGAGTTTTGGAGTCTCAATTGTTTCACTCCTGAGCTGATTTGTCGAGCTTTTAAGTTGCCGCTATTTTTTGTTTATTTACTCCTTCCGCTGAGATGTCATCGGTGTAAATAAACTCCTTCAACTTCATAATTAGTTCTTTATTTGAGGTTTTACTTAGTGAGATAATTGGGGTTGTGGTGCATTACTTTGTGTAGCGATCAATTTTTGTCAAATCTAATGGAGTCTTAGAATGCAGATACATTAAATAGCAATAAATTTTCTGTACATGCAAGGATGGGTGGGATTTAGATCTTTGAGCAGTAGTGTAAGAAGACTTGATGAACTGCTTCGTGGATTGCAGTCCCTGGTGATGATAAATTCTTGGGAATCCAAAAACCTAAGACAACATCATACAAGTTAGAATACCAGTCTTTTCTCGGGACATTTCGCCAAGCATATATCATAAATTTTGTGCGATTGTTATCCTTTCCCACTTGGAGACCGCCTCGGAATTTTCCAAAGTGTAACTTAGAGATTCTTGCACACTTTACCTGTATCAATTTGTTTCCACTGGCAATGGTTGATCTGAACATCAGCCACGTAACTGTATGCTAATGATCTGAAGTTATGACTGATCAGTCTATATTAGTTTTAACAGTATTGCTATTGATGAACTTTCAGAATTAATGATCTTAGAAGTTTTAATAGCTCTGTTTTTTTAAGAAAAAAAAGAAGTTTAACAATCAGCTAATGGTCGGAGTTTTTACTTGAGATATCCCAAAGCCGCCTGCTATAATAGAAGCTCATGGATATGCTAATTAACCTATTAGTTCTCAAACTCTCTAATATTATTAAGTTGTCAATTTGAATATTTCTCCGCATTCTAGACCAGCATTAATCCTTTTTCAAAGGAGAACAGCTATCGTAACACTATATAAATGACGGGGCTTACTAAATAGAAAAGGAGAGAGAATTGATGTTAAGATTGGGAAGATGAAGTTATGACTGGTTTGTATGGTAGTGGTGATGTTGCAATGGGCAGCATGGAAGATGAGGAGAAAGATTGTGACAAGTCTGGCAGATTGCATTCCATAAAAAGAAGCCAACTCCAGAATGCTGCAGAAAATGACAAGTGGCAAGCCCAAGTCGACCCCTCCTTAGGCCTCCCTATCAACACTAGTTTGGCTCTTCGAATGCCAAAGTCTCTGATTGCCCGTGTAATTACTTACATATATTCCCGGAGGAACTTGACTTTCTTGCAAATCTTGAATTTCCTCTTATCCTGTCCTTCCTCATTTCATTTTTCCAAAAAAAATACAATATTCAGATTTAGAAGGTTTAAATTTTTTCATTTATATAGACATCTGGTAACTTGTATCTACAGCAATATTGAAGCTTCCAGCAGATTCACCGGATGACAAGATATTCAAAGTAGGATCACCCGCAGCAGCTTCTGCGTCTGCTTCTGCTTCAACAGGTTCAGATACAAAGACTACTGCTGCAGAAACCAGTGGGGTTACAAACCTCATTGTCACCATGGCATTGGCGCTACTTGCTTTCATCCTCTTTTAGTAAAGAATTTGACCAGCACTGCAACACTACTACTAACTTATAAGGAATCATTAGCTTTAAAGTTTTCCTTCTTCAGCTCCAATAACAGCAATGAAACGTGGCATTGCATAATTTCACTCTTTTCTTTCAACAGCCCCATTGAGCATAGGATCATTTCCGATGTAATGCTGTATGGTGTCTTTCCCAGTTACATAAAGACTCTTACACCTACTTATCAAACTCATAATCTGCTCCACTCTCTCTCTATAACTTAGTTGCTCCTGCATTATAGTTTTTTGAGTCGTTTAAAATCTTTGTAACAAGTTTTATATACAAAAAACAAATTGTGGAGTCACCAAAAGTACAAGGCAAAATACAACTAATAACAAAAATCCCTAGGTGTGTATTGTCACACAAATAATCTAGTACATCAAAAATAGACTCAGCATCCTCAAAATTTACCCCCAAAATAGTAAAGACTAGGTAGTTCATCTTCATCTTCTGGATGAGACTGTATTTATCTTCAAAGCATCTTTGATCCTCTCATTCCAAACTGTCCACCAAATACACGCCTCATCTCTTCTTATGACTGTTAGCAATAATAATCTGTATAAGCTTTAAAATAACTTTTAAACAATCTGTTAAACACTTAGTAAAAAATAGTGTAGAAACAGAAACAGTAAACAACAGAAACTGGAGAAGAACAGAAACAGTGTATAATTATTTTTCAGAATATAATCGAGCCCACTTAGTTCAAAGTGTGCTCTTAAGGAAATTATTCCCCTCACAATACTCGAGGTTGATGGAATATCCCCCCAAGGATAGAACGATTATCTTACCAGAATAGTAGTACTCCAAATTCTGGTAGCAGCGAACCGCTCAACAGCAGTATATCACACAGAATGAAGAAGAAGAGAATTTTGAGAAAGTTTGATTGCAGATCAAAATCGTGTTGAATTCTGGAAAGAATCAAGAATTTATAGCCGTTGGAGGTACTGATTTTGAATGTTTGAAACCATTTAGATTAGTCACCAGGTTGAAGGTACTGATTCTGAATGTTTGCAACCATTCAGATCAGTCACCAAGTTTGGAGGGAAATTCAAAAAAATCCGGGAAGAGAGAAAACGGATAGGGTCGGTCGCGGGTCGCGCGTGGGTCAGGGTCGATCCACGTTAGATGGATTCCTATTTATTAAATAATTAAATAAATAAATAAATAATTAAATAATTAAGGAAAAGTTTGTCCAAAAAGATAATCAATCAATCGATCTTTTCCAAATCCAAATCCAAATCTGAAGCCGAAGCCGAAGCCGAGCCAAGCCGAGCGAGCAACGACGACGGCGGCGCGAGGAGTCCTTGCCTCTTCAACCCTTTTAGCAACTAGAGAAGGTGTAATGTAATTTATACACCTCTTTTTCTTTTTTTTTCCTATGTGGGACAAATGCTTTAACCAAAGCAAAAGGGACCTTTTACATTCCCTTCACTTTTCATCCCATCATTTCCCATTCACCTATATCGATACCCAACAATCCCCCACATGAATGGGGAATGGCCATAATATAAAAGAATGCGCGGACGAGTGTGATATACAAGCGAAGATTGACTGCATCTGGATAAGTAGGTTTTCCTTTGAACTTTCTGTAGTGAACTTATATCGGATATACTTGATCAATTGGTAGAATTGATATCTTTGAACCGTTGAACTTTGTTGTATACCTAGACAAGATAAGTCACACAATCAACCCTCAACCGTTTATGATTCTCACGGTTGTGTTCGTTTCAGCCATGAACACCGCCTGGTTTCATGAGTGCATAGAGAATGAGCCTTTACTTGTCATTCTCCTTTAAAGCGGCTTACACTTAACACTCACATAGGTGACTTCTAAACATATGGTTCTATAGCCACATTATCTGGTCATATACTGCCAAATTTAGATAATCATTAAAAAACCTTAAGGCTTTATTAACTCCTTAACAAGCCATAAAGTTTTATCCTTATTTCTGAACATTGTCTTCATCTGAGAAGGGGTTGAGTTATTTGACAATGTTGAACCATCAGTCATAACTTTGTTTGATCTCTTTGAACCTAGCTCTTGAGATCTCCAGTCTGCTAGGTAGAGTTACCGCCATGATGACTTGTCCTCGGCCTTAACCCCATTCTCATGGATGATCTACTAACTCCCTCTCTAGATAAGCCTTTTGTAAGCGGATCCGCTACGTTATCTCTTGACTTTACATAGTCAATCGTGATAACGCCACTAGAGAGGAGTTGTCTAACGGTATTGTGTCTCCGTCGTATGTGACGAGATTTTCCGTTATACATTACACTCCTTGCCCTACCTATTGCTGCTTGATTGTCACAATGTATACATACAGGAGCCAAAGGTTTGGGCCAGAATGGAATATCTTCTAGGAAATTCCGAAGCCATTCAGCTTCTTCACCCGCCTTGGCTAAAGCTATGAATTCGGATTCCATAGTGGAACGGGTGATGCAAGTCTGTTTGGATGATTTCCAAGACACTGCTCCACTCCCAATTGTGAAAACATATCCACTCGTGGATTTAACTTCAAACGATCCAGTGATCCAATTTGCATCACTATATCCTTCAATCACTTCGGGATATTTATTATAATGCAAAGCATAGTCTTGAGTATGTTTCAGATAACCCAAAACTCGTTTCATTGCCATCCAATGAGTGTGATTGGGATTACTTGTGAATCGACTCTGTTTGCTAATAGCACATGCTATATCTGGTCGTGTACAATTCATGATATACATTAGACTTCCCAACACTCTCACATAGTCCCCTTGTGATTTACTTTCACCTTCATTCTTTTGAAGTGCGTAACTCACATCAATTGGAGTTCCCGCAATCTTGAAATCCAAGTACTTGAATTTGTCAAGTATTTTCTCTATGTAGTGAGACTGTGATAATGCTAAACCTTGTGGAGTTCTATGAATTCTGATTCCTAAGATTACATCAGCAACTCCTAAGTCTTCCATGTCAAATTTGCTAGTCAGCATGTGCTTTGTAGCATTTATATTTGCCATATCTTTGCTCATTATCAGCATTCCATCAACATACAAACAAACAATGACTTCGTGGCCTGGAGTGTTTTTAATGTAAACACATTTATCACACTCATTAATTTTAAATCCATTTGCCAACATAGTTAGGTCAAATTTAGCATGCCATTGTTTGGGTGCTTGTTTAAGTCCATAAAGCGACTTTACAAGTTTGCACACTTTCTTTTCTTTACCAGGAACCACAAAACCCTCGGGTTATTCCATGTAAATTTCTTCCTCCAAATCACCATTTAAGAAAGCTGTTTTAACATCTATTTGGTGAATTTCAAGACCATACAAGGCTGCTAGAGCCACTAACACCCTAATGGACATTATTCTTGTGACAAGCGAGTATGTGTCAAAATAATCAAGACCTTCCTTTTGTCTATAACCTTTGACCACACGCCTTGCCTTATATTTGTCAATAGTTCCATCAGCTTGCATTTTCCTTTTAAAAATCCATTTAGAACCTAAAGGTTTGTTTCCAGGAGGAAGATCAACCACTTCCCATGTGTGGTTATCTAAGATTGATTGAATCTCACTATTGACTGCCTCTTTCCAAAATGCTGAATCAGGAGATGACATAGCCGCCTTGAAAGTTTGAGGCTCATTTTCAAGCAGGAATGTCACAAAATTTGGAAAGTGGACGTCCTTTGATGTTTGCTACGCCTTGGATTTTCTTCGCTAGGGGAATTCTCCTTTGGTTCTTCCCGTCGTCGTTTAAGTCTTTCATTCGACGACTCACATTCAATTTTATACGGATAGATGTTTTTAAAGAATTCAGCATTATCAGATTCAATTACCGTATTATTATGAATTTCGGGATTGTCAGAATCATGAACCAAAAATCTACATGCTTTACTGTTTGTTGCATATCTAATTAAAACACAGTCCACGGTTTTTGATCCTATTTTCACCCTTTTGGGTAAAGGTACTTGTACCTTTGCTAGACACCCTCACACTTTAAAATATTTTAAGTTGGGTTTTCTTCCTTTCCATTTTTCATAAGGAATAGAGTGTGTTTTGCTGTGGGGTACTCTGTTGGGTATTCGGTTAGCTGTAAGGATAGCTTCCTCCCCCACAAATTCTGGGGTAAACACGAACTGATTAGTAAAGCATTCATCATTTCTTTCAATGTCAGATTTTTCCTTTTCGCAACTCCATTGGATTGTGGTGTGTAGGGGGCAGTAGTTTGATGGATGATTCCATATTCTAAACATATTTCTGCAAAAGGAGATTCATATTCTCCACCCCTATCACTTCTCTTTTTATTCAATTGATTTTCGACTTCATTCGTATATTGCTTAAATGCTTCTATTGCTTCATCCTTACTATTTAGCAAATAGACAAAACAATATCGAGTGCAATCGTCAATAAAAGTTATGAAATACTTTTTCCCACCGCGAGATGGTATTGACTTCATATCACAAATGTCAGTGTAGATTAAGTCTAAAAGATTTTGAATTCTTTTGAAAAGACTTATACGAATGCTTAACAAACTTTGATTCAACACATATTTGACATTTAGATGTATTACACTCAAATTTAGGCAATATTTCAAGATTAATCATTTTTCGCAAGGTTTTGTAATTAACATGTCCTAAACGAACATGCCATAAATTATTTGACTCCAATAAGTAAGAAGAAGCAGATTTTCCATTAATACTGTCAACAACCATTACATTAAGTTTGAAAAGGCCCTCAATGAGGTAGCCTTTTCCTACAAACATATCATTCTTACTAAGTACAACTTTATCACTAACCAGCACACACTTAAACCCATTTTTCACGAGTAGTGCGACTGAAACTAGATTCTTCCTAATTGTTGGAACGTGCATGACGTTGTTGAGAGTCAGCACTTTTCTGGATGTCAGTATTTCCCATGCATATCTCCTCTTCGGGTCCAGCGAGAGTGTAGGTTGCAAATTCTTCCTTAACGGCACACACATGTCGAGTGGCGCCAGAATCAAGCCACCACTCCTTTGGGTTACCAACCAGGTTGCACTCAGACAGCATTGCACACAGGTCATCAACATCTACTACCATGTTTGCTTGACCTTTGTTTTTCGCTTTGTCCTTCTTGGGGGCATGACAGTCGGGAGTTTTATGGCCTGCTTTACCACAATTATAACAGTTATCCTTGAATTTTTTCTTGTTAGGATACTTCTCCTTTCTAGAAGGCCTCTTCCTTTTCTTGTTCTTTTTCGGAGCATCATCTTCAACGAAGTTTGCCCCTTCAATCGGTGAACTCTTACGGTACTTCTTCTCAGCAGTTTTGTTATCTTCCTCGATCTTGAGACGAATCACAAGATCCTCCAACTTCATTTCCTTTCTCTTGTGCTTAAGATAATTCTTGAAGTCTTTCCATGAGGGTGGAAACTTCTTAATCATTGCAGCTACTTGGAATGCTTCATTCACTACCATGCCTTCAGCAATAAGGTCATGGAAGATAAGTTGAAGCTCTTGAACTTGGGTTCCAACGGTTTTTCCATCCACCATTTTGTAGTCTAAGAATTTGGCAACCACAAAATTCTTCAAGCAAGCATCTTTGGTTTTGTACTTCTTTTCAAGTGCACTCTATAATTCTTTGGAGGTCTCTACTGCACTGTAGACGTTGTACAAGTCATCTTCTAAGGCACTCAAAATGTAGCCTTTGCACAAAAAATCATCCTGTTTCTATGCCTCAACTATCATAAATTTTTCATTGGCTGGCATATCAGTAGTAGGCACAGGAGGGTCTTCGTTGGTGAACTTCTGCATACCAAGGGTGGTCAGCCAAAAGAACATTCTTTGCTGCCATCCTTTAAAGTTGACACTGGTGAACTTTGCATTTCTCAGCCGGTGGAACAGCGGTACGGGTTGTAGGAGTAACCGTTGGTGCAACATTCGTAGAAGAAGTAGCACTTCCACTTGCCATCTCTTTTCACTATCAAAATTGACAAACTGACTTAATAATCAGAATAGCAAAATAAAATTTTCTAACAGCAATGATGAAGTTTTTATGTTCTTCAAATCGTTGTACAAGTATGAACTCTAGTATTCCAACGAAGTTTTTATGTCTTCAAGTCAGAATAAGAAATTTCATACAGAGTAGAAAACCACACAGGTTTTAGTCTCCAAATACAGATTAATATAAACAGAATAATTTCCTTAAGATTGTTAGCAATAATAATCTGTATAAGCTTTAAAATAACTTTTAAACAATCTGTTAAACACTTAGTGAAAAATAGTGTAGAAACAGAAACAGTAAACAACAGAAACTGGAGAAGAACAGAAATAGTGTATAATTATTTTTCAGAATATAATCGAGCCCACTTAGTTCAAAGTGTGCTCTTAAGGAAATTATTCCCTTCACAATACTCGAGGTTGATGGAATATCCCCTACCAGGATAGAACGATTATCTTACCAGAACAGTAGTACTCCAAATTCTGGTAGCGGCGAACTACTCAACAACAGTATATCACACAGAATGAAGAAGAAGAGAATTTTGAGAAAGTTTGATTGCAGATCAAAATCATGTTGAATTCTGGAAAGAATCAAGAATTTATAGCCGTTGGAGGTATGGATTCTGAATGTTTGCAATCATTCAGAGAAGTCACCAGGTTGAAGGTACTGATTCTGAATGTTTGCAACCATTCAGATCAGTCACCAAGTTTGGAGGGAAATTCAAAAAAATTCGGGAAGAGAGAAAACGGATCGGGTCGGTCGTAGGTCAGGGTCGATCCGCGATTCGGATTCGGAAGCCGAAGCCAAAGCCGAAGCCGAGCCGAGCGACGACGACGGCGCGAGGTGTCCTTGCCTCTTCAACCCTTTTAGCAACTAGAGAAGGTACTGATTCTGAATGTTTGCAACCATTCAGATCAGTCACCAAGTTTGGAGGGAAATTCAAAAAAATTCGGGAAGAGAGAAAACGGACCGGGTCGCACGCGGTCAGGGTCGATCCGCGTTAGATGGATTTCTATTTATTAAATAATTAAATAAATAAATAAATAAATAAATAATTAAATAATTAAGAAAAAGTTTGTCCAAAAAGATAATCAATCAATCGACTGAATGTTTGCAATCATTCAGATCAGTCACCAGGTTGAAGGTACTGATTCTGAATATTTGCAACCATTCAGATCAGTCACCAAGTTTGGAGGGAAATTCAAAAAAATTCGGGAAGAGAGAAAACGGACCGGGTCGGTCGGAGGTCAGGGTCGATCCGCGATTCGGATTCGGATTCGGATTCGGAAGCCAAAGCCGAAGCCGAAGCCGAGCCGAGCGACGACGATGGCGCGAGGTGTCCTTGCCTCTTCAACCCTTTTAGCAACTAGAGAAGGTGTAATGTAAGATAAACACCTCTCTTTTTCTTTCTTTTTCTTATGTGGGACAAATGCTTTAACCAAAGCAAAAGGGACCTTTTACATTCCCTTCACTTTTCATCCCATCATTTCCCATTCACCTATATCGATATCCAACATTATTATTATCCACATAACAAGAGAATACTTGCATTATTATTCACTGAATCAGTGTGGCGAAGGAACTTACTTTGAACAGAAGCAAAAGACAGGATGATAGGAGGTTGATATTACACATTGATCCAGCAAAAGGTGATATCAGAACCATCCAGAGCGTCCTGTTTGCCATTAACTTATCTGGATGATAGTTTATATAAACAACAACTGGCTTCAACTTCGTCAATTTCGAATCCTTTTGAATAGGACCTTGCTATTCATGAACTGATAGAAATCCATTGTTCTATCCAGGATATATATGATGGAAAGGCTAACTCTTCATTGAAAATAGCTTGGTCCCAAGTATTTGGCTCCCGAGTAAGCCTATCAGCTACGCGATCCAAGAGCTCAATTGCAGGGGTGGTTGGTCGGATATAAAAGAAATCAGAATTGTACACCCATATCCTCATTGTATGAGCGTATCGACCCCAACCCATATCAGGTTCATCAAAAACGTCGTTGTAACCATAAGCTATTACGTTATTGTGACCATCTGACATTGACTCCACGTCTAAATCCCGGTATAGATAATCAAATGGATTTTGCAGGTACACAATGTCAACATCAGAAAGTAGGACACTATAACCAAACTGCAAGAACTCTCTCAGAATACGGCTTGGTTACTTCCAGTTTTGCCAATAAACAGAGACCGTGTTTTCCTTGCAGAAATCCATGATGTCATCGTCCAATGCAACGACCAGATAATTGGGGACACCCACCCTTTTTATACTGGTGAATCAAACTTCAAGCATTGATTTCATATTTGAATTGGCAAGTATAACTATGACCTCTTTCTCAACTGCAACCTTTGCTAATATCTTAGCTAATCTCGGGTTTACAGAATGGTAAGAAAGGACAGGCTGGTTAGTTCTCATACTCTTGACTTTGCCAAATGGTCCAACTTTTTTAGGTTCACTCAACACCACATTTTCCCTGCTTGGCAATCTGAAGCTTTTCATTTAGCTCTTAGTTGCTTTTGCAACTCTGCATTTTTCTCCGATAACTCCCTAATGTATTATCTCAACATGTTTATCCACTCCATCACTCCATGGATTCAATTGATTCACATGACCATGACTCAACCTATATACCGAATGTCACATGTTGAAAAGATACATAATAGAGTGTTATTTATCACATTTAGAATTGTACATAGCAATTAGCATACAAATATACAAGTAATGCCTTATTTCCCATCTTTCAGAAATATGATAACGAGATCTTTTGCAGGCTTCATTTAACTTAAAAGAATAGCAGAAGAAAAATATTATTGGAGACCTTCTGCTAGTCCAAGATCGTTAAATCAAATTTAAAGATTCAACTAAAGAAGAGGAAGCTTGAAAAGAGAAGATAGATTTTTGAAAGGAGAACTTTGCTATAGAAGAAGACTTTCTTGAATTTGGCTTGATTACAAATGAACAAGACACCCGCTATTTATACTTGCCTATGGATGATTCTAGATATGATTTTAGATAACGTACAAGGAAGATTCTAGCAAACTTATCTTCTAACAACATTCTAGAACATCTAGATGTGTCTACTAGATAAATATCAAGGATGCTACACTAGGACATTCTAGAGAAGTCTATATTTTTCCAGAAAATCAACTTTACTTTTTTTTTTCCACACTCCCCCTTACAGTAATATTTTGGAAACTACTCCAAGCTTGTCACGGAATAACTCGAACGAAGCTTTAGCAACTGACTTGGTGAAGATATCAACAATATTCTCCTCACTTCGCACTTCCAAAGTATTGATAGTTCCATCAATAACCTTTTCCCGAATAAAGTGATGTTCTACCTCAATGTGTTTAGTTCTTGCATGGAATACTAGATTGTTTGCAAGCTTGATGGCACTTTGATTATCTCCATAGATCACAGTTGGCTTTGATATAGGTAGATGCAAGTCTTCAGCAAGTCTTTGTAGCTATACACATTCTTGAGCAGTAAGAGCAGCTGCTTTATACTCTGCCTTCGTGATTGACAAGGAAACTGAGTCTTGCTTCTTGCTACACCAAGAAACACTTGTTCCACCACAAAGAAAATTATAGCCCGATGTAGATCTTCGGTCATCCAAATCACTACCAAAATCAGCATATGTATAACCAGCTAACACCAAATCATTCTTCTTCTGGAAGAACAAGCCCATGTCTGATGTTGAGTTGATATACTTTAGAATTCTCTTTGCAGCTTCTAACTGAGGCTTTCTTGGCCTTTGCATAAATCTGCTGACATATCCCATAGAGAACGCAATGTCCGACCTTGTAGTAGTCAAATACAAGAGACTTCCAACAAGAGCTCGAAAAGGCTTTGGATCTGCAAGAAGTGAGCCTTTGTTCCGCCTTAACCTTGTCCTTATCTCAAGAGGAGTAGAACATGTTTTTCTTTGCTTCAATCCAAACCTGTCAACAAGTTTCTTGGCATATCCTTCTTGAGTGACAAAGATCCCTTTGTTCATGTTTGTCACCTCTAAGCCAAGAAAATGGTGTAGCTCTCCCAACTTTTTGATGTCAAATCTTATGGAAAGCTCAGTTTGAAGCCTAGCAACTCCATCTTCATTTTTTCTTGTTATTATCATATCATCCACGTACAAAAGAACAACCATATGCAAGTCTCCTTATTTTTTAACAAATAATCTAGGATCTGAATGTGATGCATCATAGCCACAGAAATGTAGATACTGAGCAATTTTACCATACCATGCTCGTGGAGCTTGCTTGAGGCCATAAAGGGCCTTCTTAAGTTTGCAGACATAATCAGGATGTAAGTTAGAGACATACTCGTGTGGTTGCTCCATATAAATATCTTTGCCAAGCTCTCCATATAAGAAAGCATTCTTCACGTCAAGTTGCCATAACTTCCAATTATGCGAGGCTGCCAAGGCTAGCACAACTCGTACAGAGATCATCTTAGCCATCGGACTGAAAGTTTCTTCATAATCTACACCGTACTTTTGAGAAAATCCCCGAGCAACCAGCCTTGAATTATATCTATCTATTCTGCCATCTACTCTTCTTTTGATTTTATAAACCCATTTACAAGAAATGGGTTGTACATCCTTCGGCTTTGGTACAAGGCTCCAAGTTTGATTTTTCATCAGAGCCTCCATTTCATCATCCATAGCCAGCTCCCACTCTTTGACTCCTTTAGCTTCTTCGGATGAGGAAGGTTCTTCATCATCAATTAGTCCCGCAAAGAAACAGGAATACGTGCTGATAAACTTTTCATTTCTAAAGTGAGCTGTCTTGATAATAGTTCTTTTTGGCCTTCCCAAACCACTTGAATCATCTTCTTGCTGAGTTTTATGTTGTTGAGGTCCAAGACAACCCCTTTCTCTTAACTCCTTGGCAGCTGTATTATCTAGAGAAGCACCTGCAATGGGCAAGCTTGAATCTCCATTATTTAAGGTTTTTGAACTCGCTCCATCCAATGCAGCTCCATAATACAAAAACACTTCGTCGAATATGACATCCCTTGAGACAACAAAGAGATGAGCTTTAGGATCCATGCACTTCCATCCCTTTTTTCTTTCATCATACCCGACAAAGATGCATTTCCTTGCCTTGGTATCCAACTTGCTCCGTTGAGAATCTGGAATGTGAACATAACAAATAGAGCCAGAAACCCTGAGGTGTTTCACGCTAGGCTTTTCTTCAAACATTATTTAAAGCGACATCCTGTTAATCACATACGCTGCACATTTCATACCTTCAGCCCACAAGGCTCTAGGTAAATTCTTAGCATGAAGCCAACTCTTACATGTCTCAGTTAAGTGTCGGATCTTCCTTTTAGCCACTCTATTTTGTTGTGGCGTATCAGCGCATGTCAGCTCTCTTTTAATGCCATGCTGACAACAAAAGGAAAGAAACTCATCTGACGTGAACTCACTGCCATTATCAGTTCGCAGCTGCCTTATTCTGGAATCAAGTTCGCCTTCAACTGTTTTGCTAAACTCCATTAACTTACTGAAAACTTCTGACTTTTGCTTCACAAAATAAACCCAAGTGAATCTATTAAAATCATCAATGAAAATTAGCATATAAGAATAGCTTGAGAATGAAG
Source organism: Nicotiana obtusifolia (assembly GCA_002018475.1). NCBI lineage: Eukaryota > Viridiplantae > Streptophyta > Magnoliopsida > Solanales > Solanaceae > Nicotiana > Nicotiana obtusifolia. The sequence goes on along the minus strand of MCJB01029209.1, from coordinate 170,871 downwards.
GAATTCTCGTTGGCCCCATCAAGTCACTATGAATAAGTTCTAGTGGGGCATTGCACCTTGACAAGGATCTGTCAAATGGACGACGATATGCCTTTCCATATTGACATCCTTCACAAACCTCTCCTCCACCAAATTTTTTTAAGTGAGGCAGTGCTTTTACTCGTTTCACGTCCTTAGTCTCAAACTAAGCGCACGTGCGGCACTTGAAAACTTACTCACAATCTTGCACAACTTGCTCACGATCTTGCTATGCTAAGTCAGCCTAGATTACTAACTCAAGATCACTAAGGGAATGTTAGATAAGAAAGACGAGAAATTTTGCCAAAGGAAGCTTTTTGTTGTAGAGAACTTGATTATTTTAGCTTGATGAGTTACAAATAAATAACCCCTTTATATACTAGTTTCATAGGGGCGAGTGAGTAAATAATAATGATTACACAAGGCCCTATGAAACTAGTATATAAAGGGGTTATTGTAAGTCCCTTCTCTAGAATATTCTACTTAGCTAGAATCTTCTAAGGACTTTTCTCGAAATTCCATAGGATTCTAAGGTCTTTCATGAGAAATCTCCATATTTCTCTAGAACCTTCCCACATGTGCTAGTCTATTTCATATGTAAGCTACCATATGGCGTTAATATATGCCAAGTGGTACCTATGTGACATGATGATGTGGCGGGTCATGACACTCTCCCCCACCCAATTTTGTGCCGCCCTCGGCACAAAGCATTGACACGTACCATGCTCCATCTGCATGGCGCTAAGATAGGATTTGGAATCCCCTACTTTCGGCTTAGATCCAAGCGCATTCCCCTAATGCAGGGAGTCCTTCCTGTGCCCCCCTTGTGTGCCTGAGTAAATTTCCTGATCATTGCTGCAAGATTCCCCAACTTTGGGCGTTCACTTGCCCGATGTGATCCTTTACAGAAGTAGCACCCTCCCTTAGGCACATACTCGCTAATGTTTTCTGGCCCCTTGCCGTTTCTCGTGGATCCTTGTCCGTTATGGGATGTCCCCTTGCCATCGCCCTTGTATATCTCGACTATGCCTTTCCCATTGTCCTTGTCATGATCTCCTCTACCTCGCTCGGCATTGCCTTTTTTGGACTTAGCAGGCTCCATCTTGAAGTCAACGAGCGATTCGGCTACCCCTATGGCCTCGTCCATGTTGGCTACTTGATGTCTTCTTAACTCCTGCTTTACCCAATTTTGCAACCCATCGATGAAGTAGAAGAAGGAATCTTCCTCAGACAATGACATGATTTGCAGCATTAAGGAAGTGAACTCGTGCACATACTCCCGAATTGTGGCTATCTGTTGGAGCTCCCTTAGCTTTCGCCTAGCCTCGTATACCACATTCATCGGATAGAATTGCTTCTTCAACTCCTTCTTGAACTGCTCTTACGACTCAATCTTGCATAGCCCCTTCTCCATGTCAGCACACTTTCGACACCGCCATAGGCAACCTCGGTCAAGTACATTGAGGCGTTGCGTACCTTAACAACTTCGTCATCCTCCTTGACTACCTCAAAGTACTTGTCCATACAAAGTAGGTCACTCACCTTGCGTGCATCCCGTTCACCGCCATACTCCTTTTGCTTAGGAACCTTCACATTTGTCCCTTTTGCAAGTACCACGCCCTTGGTAATCCCGACCATGGTTTCCTACAAAGCTTCCTTCTAGAAATCTCTTGTATTCGTTCTAACATTCCTTTAGACATAAACTTTTCTCTGATACCAAGAAAAGCATAGCAAAAGAAAAATATTATTGGAGACCTTCTGCTAGCCCAAGATCATTAACTCAAATTAGAATATTCAATTAAAGAGGAAGCTTGAAAAGAAAAGAGATATTTTTGAAAGGAGAACTTTGTTATGAAGAAGACTTAATGGAATTTGGCTTGATTACAAATGAACAAGACACCCCTATTTATACTTTCCTATGGATGATTCTAGATATGATTCTAGATAATATATGAGGAAGATTCTAGCAAACCTTATCTTCTAACAACATTCTAGAACATCTAGATGTGTCTACTAGATAAATATCAAGGATACTACACTAGGACATTATAGAGAAGTCTATATTTTTTCAAAAAATCAACTTTACTTTCTTTCTTTTTTTTCACATTAACATCCACAAGAAATATTTACAAATGGAGTTTAACTTCTACGCACTAACAGTGTAAAAACTTTTACTCAATTAAATCACTTATAAGATAATTATAAATAAATTTTCACCCAAAGGTGTGGCCTAGTGGTCAATTAAGCGGGTAGAAATCGAGACGAAAAATACTAGGTAAATTGTTTCCATCTGCCTAAGTGTTGGTGGAGAGAATTACCTCCTACCTATCTGGTGGCGAGATGCAGCAGGTACTCGATGGAATAGTCGAGGTGCATGCAAGTTGCACTTTAGACCTATTTAGCTTTAACTGCAACAAATATTTTCATGCACTTTATCACGACCCGGAATCCCACTCTCGGGATCGTGATGGCGCTTAACAGTTCACTTGCTAAGCAAGCCAATGTTAGCTAAATTACTTAACAAGTTTTAACAATTCAGAATCAAAACATTAACAATAATAAACTGTAATCATTTGAAATAGACTAATAAAGTACCACATGACGAAATCTAATCATATCCCAGAATCCGGAGCCACGAATACATGAGCATCTAGAATACTACAGATAGGATATGAACAAAATACAATTGTTGGAAGCTAAATAAATAGTAAGTACAGAAGGGAAAGAGGACTTCAGGCTGCGAACACGTGCAACTGTACCTCAAGTCTCCTAAAATAACTGAATCCGAGCAGTCTCGCTACACGCCGCTGGGACTAACACCGGTATCTGCACAAGAAGTGTAGAAGTGTAGCATGAGTACAACTGATTTCATGTACTCTTTAAGTGCCGAGCCTAACCTCGATGAAGTAGTGACGAGGATATGGCAAGTCACTTACAAATAACCTGTACGAAATAACAATAACAGAAATACAGAAATAGAAATAAAGCAATAAACTCATATAAACGGACTCGAAAGTTAACTACCAGAAAACCCCAGAATAACAAAGTCGCAAGTCTCATATCACAATACCGAGGATAACTCAACAGTCACAAACAATTACAACATATCATATATGTTACGGCTCGCAATCCGATCCCACCATATCATCATCTGTTCATATCATAACTCGTCCTTATTCCTTCATATCATATCAATACCTTTTAATACTTTTGCGGCGTGCAACCCGATCCCCAAAAAATTTTAAATCAATAACATACACAACTCAAAAACAATATTTACAAAAGATCAACACAAAGAAGGTGCAATTTACAGATCAGTAAAGAACCACAGATAAATAGAGAATATCTAATATCTCCAAATTTCAAACTCTACCAATTCATCAGTACAAAACAATTAACGGGCTCACATAAGAGGAACAATATAATAAAGTGCATGAAATATATAAATAAAAAATAAAAGCAGCTAAAAAAAACATGTGACAATTAAAATATATAACTAAAGAAAGTAGAAACATGTAGAAAATAAGTAAAAATCATGTGATGGATGAACAAATTAAAGCAAGTAACAATTAAATGATAAGTACAAGTGTAGCATGGATGTCAAGGTAACACATATAACAGTTAAGGCATATAACAAGAAATAACATGGAATAAACGAAGACATGAAAATAAATATCCCAATCCCGCATGCTAAATCTCATGGCGGTGCATATACACTCATCACCTCCCATATACGCCGCTTTCCCCACATAATTCACATAAAAAATATTCAACAAGTCCTAATTCCCTCAAGTCAAGGTTAGACATAACACTTACCTCACTCCGCAACCAAAGCAATCAATCACGGCCTTGCATTTTGAAAAAGCCTCCAAACCAACCAAACCTAGAAAATTATCGATTAAACGATTCAAAATAAGCTTTAGAAACTACCCATTATTGAAAAAGGTTCAATTTTGATCATTTTTAAAAAAGTCAACCCCGGGCCCACTTGGTCAAAATTCGAGATTCGGACCAAATCCTAATTAATCATTCACCCCTTAGTTTGTTTATGTGATTTATTTCGAAATTCGACCTTAATTTGAGGTCAAAATCTCAATTTTGCAAAATCTCTAAATTCTACCCAAATCCCTAATTTTTACCATGGAAATCCTAGATTTGATATTGAAAACACATGAAAAGCAATGGGTAATTGAAAGAAAATGAATTAATGTTTCTTACCAATGAATTCGGGAAGAAAGGTCTCTTGAAAAATCGCCTCTAGAGTGTTTAAGGTTGAGAAACGATGTAAAATGAACTAAGTCCCCATTTTTCCTCTTTTACCCAGCTGCTGATATTGCAATTACGAACTCTTGTTTGTAATTGCGACCATCGCAAATGCAATACAAAAGTCGCAAATGTGAACCTTGTATCAGAAGCCCAAATGTCGCAATTGCGACGATTTGACCGCAAGTACGAACAACCCACCCTTCGCAAATGCGGTCAACTTCTTCGCAAATGCGAAGCTGTCCTATATTACAAGGAGTCACAAATGCGACCAAAATGCTTGCAAAAGCGACACAAGCTTTCCTCGCAAACGCGAGGTCACCATTCCCAAGTCCTGCTCGCAAATGCGAACTTTTGTTCGTAAAAGCGAGACTCGCAAATACGAGCCAGACCTCGCAATTGCGAGATCTGCATTAGACACCAGAAGTTAACTTTGCACCAGCAGTCTTTACACTATCCAAACTCATCCGAAACGCGTCTGAAACTCACCCGAGCCCCTCGGGCTCTAAATCAAACATGCATGTCACGACCTAAACTGGAGGGCCATGACAGGCACCCGGGCCATACCTGTCGAGCACTATCGCATATTTTATCAAACCTTTCTTATTATCTATAAGGGCCGACGAGATCAAATATAAATTGTAGACATGAATCCTAAACAACCAACGATGATAGATAATGGCATGAACATATATAACATGGGCCGACAAGGCTGTCATGAAGCTATGTATAAGGTACGAGCTGGCAAGCTGCTATGAGAGACTATACAACAAAAATCAGTCGACAAGGCAATCCAAGCTATACATGAGTCGATACCTGTCTTGAGACTCTAAAGGAACATACGTGATGCAACATTGTCAGAACAGAGCCCGGACATACCCATAACGTCTATAACAAAAATTCATACCAAGACCACGGCAAGTCTGGAGAAGGGATCTCACCAATAACCTCTGAACTGGGCAGCCTACTATGGTGGGGGAGCTTCGCCTACCTGTCTATCAGGACCTTGTATATACTGCCTAACCTCAAGCTATGCAAGTGTCACAACTGCTTAGTATTCAAATAGAAAGAACAACTCTAATTTGACCTTAATTGACCACGAAATATCCCTCCAATGTAGCGTTACGGGATTCCCGACACTTGATTTGTGTTGTTTGCCCTTTGTTTTGGTCTTGGATCATGAGAGAACCTTAAGAGAGTACTTTTAGGGTTCTAATGTCTGAATATACTGAAAAAGAATGACTCAAAACGGGGTTGAGGCATGTTATATATATCCATATGTCTCAACCGCCTATGTGGGCCCATAGAGAGTTGCTTGGCGCAATCTCGCGAAAATATGAATATCTCTCTACTCCGAGATCGTATCGACAAACGGTTTAATGCGTTAGAAACTAGACTCATAGATCTTAAACTTGGTGGGTAGATCACTCTGTGATTCCAAGTCAATTGGGAGAAAAAGCTTAGTAACATTTGACCTCAAGTTTAAGTAAATTTATGAACGTAAGTTGCGATAACTTTTGTCGACTTTTGTTTCATAACTCGCTTGACTTAAAGACTTATGATATGCATATTATGTGATTCAAATACCATAAACATGACCTCTTGGGAATATTAAGCACCTCTAGTTTTTCCCGAAAATATGGGTTACGACATCCTTGATTCGTTTAACTTCTAAAACTTGTTAACCACTCTTATACACCCTTGTATCGTTTAAGACCAATAGGATTAACTTCTTATCTTCTGAAAGATAATATCTTCTCGGATTTACGTCGACTAACTTACTGCATGATCCAACGTACATGAATATGGGTTGTAACACCCACCCCTCC
>MCJB01029209.1:122758-164597 GCA_002018475.1 Nicotiana obtusifolia | reverse complement strand
CATTCATCCTCGAATGTAAGGGTTTATGGGGAGTCTAACTCATCGTGGATTCCGATGGAATTTTCCAGCTGAGTTACCCCTATAAAATGGACACTAGCCAAACTTGCAAGCAGTCAAACCCAACCTATGGCCTTACAAGGCTATACAAAGCATTATGGATATGTACATTTTATGCATATCACCATTTTGTATTAAGAAAGAGTATTCTCAAGCTATTGCTTACCTCATAGAGCTGTTTCACCTTCTAATGCGTCCTGCGTTCCCCCGACATCCTCGTTATCTTCAATCTGGAACAGGTAAGGGTATTTAGACTTCATCTCCTCTTCTGCTTCCCATGTCATTTCTTCCGTATTCTTGTTCCTCCACAATACTTTGACAGAAGCTACATCCTTTGTTCTCAGCTTGCGGACTTGTTGATCTAATATAGCCACTAGCACTTCTTCATATGATAGATCTTCTGTAACTTGTACATCTTTGATGGGGACGACTCGAGAAGGGTCTCCATTATATTTCCTCAACATAGATACATGGAATACTAGGTGGACAAATTCCAATTCGGATGGCAATTCTAACTTATAAGCAACATTTCCAATTCGTCGAAGAATTTCGTATGGCCCGATATACCGCGAACTCAGTTTACCCTTCTTCCCAAAATGCATAACACCCTTCATCGATGAGATCCTCTTAAAAACCCAATCACCAACCTCAAATTCCAGATCATGACGTCGGATGTCGGAATAAGACTTTTGCCTGCTTTGTGTCGTCCTCAGTCGCTCTTGTATCACTTTCACCTTCTTAATGGCTTGGTGAATCAAATCTGGCCCATATAATTATGTCTCATCGACTTCAAACCATCCAACTGGTGATCTACATCTCCTCTCGTACAGTGCCTCGTACGAGGCGATTTTAATACTGGAATGGTAGCTATTATGGTAGGAGAATTCTATGAGTGTCAGATGGTCATCCCAATTCCTCTTGAAATCTAGAACACATGCTCGTAGCATATCTTCAAGTGTCTAAATTGTACATTTAGCCTGTCCGTCAATTTGCGGATGGAATGCAGTGCTGAGATTCACTTGTGTGCCTAAACCCTTCTGAAAAGATCTCCAAAAGTTAGCCGTAAATTGAGCTCCTCGGTCTGATATAATAGATAACAGCACACCTTGAAGCCTAACAATCTCCTTGATATACAACTTCGCATAATCTTCAACCGTGTAAGTTGTCTTAACTGGCAGAAAATGGGCACATTTTGTAAGTCGATCAACTATCACCCAGATGGAGTCAAACTTATGATAAGAGCGAGGTAATCTAATAATGAAGTCCATATTAATCACCTCTCATTTCCAGGTCGGAATCTCTATATTCTGAATCAATCCACCAGGTTTCTGATGCTCGATCTTTACTTGTTGACAATTAGGACACTGGGCTATAAATTCTGCAATAGACTTCTTCATGTTATTCCACCAATACTGCTCCTTAATGTCATGATACATTTTTGTCGAGCGGGGATGGATGGAATATCGGGACTGATGAATCTCAATCATAATCTTCTCTCGTAACCCTGCCACATTAGGCACACATAATCGACCCTGGTATCTCAGTGCCCCATCTCCTTCGATATCGAAAGCTGTAATTTTATACTACTGAATGATCTCTCTCAATCGTACTAAGGTAAGATCTTCATATTGTGTGCTTTTACCTCGGCTACCAAAGATGATTCTGATGTATTCTGTACAGTAACACCTCTGTCATCAGAGTCTAACAATCTGATTCTCATATTGGCTAGCTGATGAAGCTCTTTAGTCAACCCCTGTCTACCTGCCTCAATGTGTACTAAGTTTATTATTGACTTACGACTAAGAGCGTCTGCCACAACATTGGCTTTACCGGGATGGTACAATATCTCGACATCGTAATCTCAGTAATTCAAGCCACCTACGCTGCCTCAAATTCAACTCCTTCTGCTTGAAGATGTATTGTAAACTCGTGTGCTCTGTTTAGATATCAACATGGACGTCGTATAAGTAGTGCCACCATATCTTCAAAGCATATATTACCGCAGCCAATTCCAAATCATGAGTCGAGTAATTCTTTTCATGCTTCTTCAATTCATAAGCAATCACCTTCCTACGTTGCATCAATACGCACCCCAAACCTATGCTTGAGGCATCACAATATACCACATAACCTTCTGTTCTTTCTGGGAGAGTGAGCACTGGCGTGAATGTCAATCGATTCTTTAGCTCCTAAAAATTACGTTCACAAGCATCAGACCACTGGAACTTGGTAGCTTTCTGTGTTAACTTAGTCAATAGTGCTGATATAGAGGAAAACCCTTCTACAAACCACCTATAATATCCTGCTAGCCCCAGGAAGATGTGAACTTCTGACGGTGTTGTAGGTCTCGGTTAATTCTTCACTGCATCGATCTTCTGAGTGTCGACACTAATACCCTCGTCAGATATCACATGGCCAAGGAATGCTACTGAGTTTAGCCATAATTCACGTTTGGAGAGCTTAGCATATAACTTACAATCCTGAAGGATCTGTAATACTATCCGCAAGTGGCCCGCATGTTCCGCCTCTGAACGAGAATACACCAGAATGTCATCAATGAATACGATCACGAACACATCAAGATAGGGCCTGAATACACTATTCATGAGATCCATAAAAGCTTCCGGGGCATTTGTTAGCCTGAACGACATCACCAAGAACTCAAAGTGCCCATATCTTGTCCGGAAGGCCATCTTTAGAATATCCTTCTCCTTAACCCTCACCTGATGATACCCTGAACGTAAGTCAATCTTGGAGAAATATTTGGCACCCTGGAGTTGGTCAAACAGGTCGTCAATCCTTGGAAGTGGATATTTGTTCTTTATAGTAAACTTATTCAACTGTCGATAATCGATACACATCCTTAACGATCCGTCTTTCTTCCGCACGAACAAGATTGGCGCACCCCAAGGTGAAGCGCTAGGCCTAGTGAAGCCCTTATCCAACAAGTCCTTTAACTGCGCCTTCAACTCTCGCAACTCTATCGGGGCCATCCTGTATGGAGAAATAGAGATCGGTTGAGTGTCAGACAACACATCAATGCTAAACTCAATCTCCATTTCAGGAGGAAGGCCTGGGAGTTCATCTGGGAAAACATCTGGAAATTCATTAACCACGGGGATTGATTGTAGAGTAGGCGGCTTCGCCTCCACATCCTTAACGCGAACGAGATGATAAATGTAACCTTCTGAGATCATATTCCTTGCCTTAAGATAGGAAATAAACCTATCTTTCAGCGTAGCAATGTTCCCCTCCATTCGATGATGGGTTTACCAGGAAACTAAAACCTAACCATCTTCGTATGACAATCAACATTTGCATAGCATGAGGCAAACTAGTCCATTCCAATTATTACATCGAAATCAACCATTTCTAACTCAAATAAATTTGCTGAGATTTGGCGACTACAAATCATCATTGTGCAACCTCTATATAACCTTCTAGCAATCACAGAATCTCCTATCGGAGTAGATACCGCAATTGGTTTACTTATCAATTCAGGTTCAACGCCAAACTTATTAGCTACAAAGAGTGGAACATATGATAATGTAGATCCCGAATCAATCAACGCATATACATCATAAGAAAGCACAGACACCTATAACAACATCCGAAGATGACTCGAGATCCTGTCGACCTACTAGAGCATAGGTTCGATTTTGAGTACCACTCGAACTTGGCACTGCACCTCTACCTCTACCACGACCTATCGACTGCTGAAAACCCTGTGCTGGAGGTCGAACTGATGAGGAAGAACCACACACAAATCCAGTCGGCTGAGCCATACCACCACCTCCTCTGTTAGGACAATCCCGCATCATATGGCCAAGCTGTCCGCAAGAATAGCACACATCGGAACCTCGACGGCACAGTCCAAAGTGGGCCTTGTTGCACTGATCACAACAAGGTGTTGGGGGTCTCGTCTGACTAGTATCCCTATGATATTGTGAGTCTGATACACGCGAACTCTAACTTGAATCAAAATAGGTAAATTGATCATATCAAGGCCTCTGAAACTGTGGAGGAGCACTAGCTACAGGTGGCGCTAAACTCCTTGAAGATTGGGGCCTGATACTACCTCTGAAGTCATCAGAATACCTTGCAAATATCGCCCTCTTACGCTGGCCCCTATTCTTCTCCCTATCTGCCCTTTATTGGCGCTTACGATCCTCTAGTATCTGGGCATAAGCCTAAATACAAGAAATATTCATGCCCTCTACCAAGGAGGCTGTCGTGCACTCATTTATCAGATGTGGTCCCAACCCGTTCACGAACAGGTGCACCCTATCGCTCATCTCCGCCACCATATGGGGGGAATACCTTGCTAAAGAATCAAACTACAAATTATACTCTCGCACACTCATATTACCCTGTCTAAGGTTCAAGAACTTATCAGCTCTAGCTCGTCGTATCTCAGCTGGCAAGTAGTGACGAAGAAAGGCCTCAGAAAATTCCTTCCACACAGTTGGAGGAGCGTTTGAACCCCTGGATCTCTCCCAACTATCATACTAGAAAACCGCTAAATCTCGTAACCGATAAGAATCCAACTCTACTGCCTCCGTATAAATAGCATGCATAACCCGAAGTGTACGATGAACCTAATCAATAAAAGTCTGCGGGTCCTCCTTGGGGTCTGATCCGGTAAACACTGGAGGCTCTAGATTAATAAAATCACGAACTTTCACACTAACCGGTTTATCAGCAGCACCGTTATTCTGCCTCTGAGTCAACAACTGCACCGCACTCCACATATCCTGGACTCTAGTGCTAGACGGAGGAACTGGAGGTGCTGGGGGCCTCCTAATGTCCTTTGGAGGAGACGGAGTAGATGAGGTATGAGACAATATCTCACTCTGAACCTCACTTTGGCCTGCTCTGGATGGAGGCACCTGACTGGTACCCTCTCCTGCAACTGTATCAAGTCGTCTACTAATCGCTTGCTTCCTAGTCGAAGGCATTGCTAAAAGAAAACAAGGTGAATATTAGAGAAGAACACTTACGACTCAACTCTACGCACGATCTAGATTCAGGAAGAAGGTAACACCCTAAATGTCATGTAGCCTCCTGATTATTAATGTGGCGCGCTACACATCCATAATTAAGACTCTACTAGACACGACTCATAGAAAACCTCTAGGAAAGACTTGCTCTGATACCAAGTTTATTACGACCCAAACTGGAGGGCCATGAGTGGCACCCGGGCCATACCTGCTGAGCACCAACACACATTTTATCTGACCTTTCTTATTATCTATAAGGGCTGACGAGATCAATATAAATTGTAGACATGAATCCTAAACAATCAACAATGACAGATAATGGCATGAACAAATATAACATGGGCCGACAAGGCTGTCATGAAGCTATGTATAAGATACGAGCTGGCAAGCTGCCATGAAAGACTATACAACAAAAGTCAGTCAACAAGGCAATCCAAACTATACATGAGTCGACACCTGTCTATGAGCCTCTAAAGGAACATAAGTGCTGCAACATTTTCGGAACAGAGCCCCGACATACCCATAACGTCTATAAATAAAATGCGTACCAAGACCACGGCAAGTCTGGAGAAGGGATCTCGCCAATAACCGCTGAACTGGGTAGCCTAATATGGTGGCGGAGCTTCGCCTACCTATCTATCAGGACCTTGTATATACTGCCCAACCTCAAGATATGCAAGTGTCACGACTCCTTAGTCTTTAAACAGAAAGAACAACTCCAATTTGACCTTAATTGACCATGAAATATCCCTCCAATGTAGCGCTACAGGATTTCCGACACTTGATTTGTGTTATTTGTCCTTTGTTTTAGTCTTGGATCATGAGAGAACCTTGAGAGAGTGTTTTTAGGGTTCTAATGTCTGAATATACTGAAAAATAATGACTTAAAATAGGGTTAAGGCGTGTTATATATATATGTATGTATGTATATATATATATATATATATATATATATATATATATATATATATATCCATATGTCTCAACCGCCTATGTGGGCCGCATAGAGAGTTGCTTGGCGCAATCTCTCGAAAATATGAATATCTCTCTACTCCGAGATCGTATCGACAAACGATTTAATGCGTTGGAAACTAGACTCGTAGATCTTCAATTTGATGAGTAGATCACCCCGTAATTCTAAGTCAATTGGGAGAAAAGCTTAGTAACATTTGACCTAAGTTTAAGTAAATTTATGAACGTACGTTGCGACAACTTTTGTCGACTTTTGTTTCATAACTCGTTTGACTTCAAGACTTATGATACGCATATTATATGATTCAAATACCTTAAACACAACCTCTTGGGAATATTATGCACCTCTAGTTTTTCCCGAAAATATGGGTTACAACATCCTTGATTCGTTTAACTTCTAATACTTGTTAACCACTCTTATACACCCTTGTATCGTTTAAGACCAATAGGATTAAATTCTTATCATCTCAAGATAATCTCTTCTCGGATTTACGTCGACTAATTTACGGCGTGATCCAACGTACGTGAATATGGGTTGTAACAATGCACACAAGTGTAATAATATCATACGAACTCGTTCCTGCGATCAAAACGCTGAAATAACATCTAAAACTACAAATCGAACATCAAAATGAATGAAATTTTAAAAGGAAACTCAAGAACAACTAGAATCACAACTAAGCATCTGAATCCTATCAAACCAACTCCGATTTGCACCATTTTTCGCGAACAAGTTTCAAATAGAAAAACGGACCTATTCCGAGTCTCAAAACTAAAATTTGAACCTGTTAACCATAAAGTCAAGCTACGGTCAAACCTAGAAAATTTCCAAACTTTCAAATTGCTAACATTCGGCAAAACAAGTCAAATTAGCATAGTGACCTCCGAATCCAATTCCGAGCATATGACCAAGTCTAAAATCACAATATGGACCTATCCAAATCTTCAAAACATCGATCCGAGGTCGTTTACACAAAATATTTACCATAGTCAACTCAAACTACTTTTAAAGCCAAAAAATCATATTTTCTTCAAATATTTACGTAAAATTTTCCAAAAAAAAAGACATGGACTACACACTAAATCAAGAAATATCAAATGAAGCTACAGGAGATCTCAGTACATGAAAATAAATGTTAGTACTCAAAACAACCTATCGAGTCGTCACATACTTATGGCCAAATAGGTATGAAGTGCAACAAATATTTTTATACACTTAAGGCCAAATAGGTCTTAAGTACAACCAATGTTGCATCTATACCTTGTTTTAGGGTCACAATTGAACCTATACCCACTTTTCAAAATAATTTGCAAGTCCACCCACTTTACGATCAACTTTAGACTTATCAGGTCTGAAATTAAAAAAAATTAGTCAGAAGTGTAATGCACTTAAGACCAATTAAGTCTAAAGTGAAAAAGTTGCACTTAAGATTCACTTAAGGCCAAATAGGCCTGAAGTGCAATAAATATTTTCATGCACTTAAAGTCAGAGAGGTCTGAAGTGAAAAAATTACACTTCAGATGCATTTAAAGTCAAATAAGTCTGAAGTGCAACCAATGGTTTCTTGCACTTAAGGCCATTAAGTCTGAAGTGAAAAAATTAAACTTCAGTTGCAATTAAGGCCAAATAGTTCTAAAGTGCAACCAATATTTTTATGCTCTTAAGGCCAAATAGGCCTGAAGTGCAAATTGCCCAGAAATAGAAATTTGTACGAATACAATTCAATATATGATTTAACACCTAAATCTACTCCAAACGAGCCAAAATTTGAAACATAACCTCCAAATATCATCAAGAACAAACCCCAATCATCAATTTATCAAAACAATAATAAATCTTACGGACCCATTTTGCGATTATGAAAAAGAAGAAGAAGAAACCACAAGTAATAGTAAAAAATAAAGCGCCACATCAGTTCACCACTGTAAAACATCATAAACTACCTTAAAATATGTTCACAAACACCATATAAAATCATTGTCACCCAAAGAAGAAGAAGAAGAAGAAGAAGAAGAAGGAGAAAAAGGCCTAAAGTTATTTAAACTTTGGGTACTAGTTAAAAAAAAATTAAAAAGTGGATACATATTAAATGAGGGCAACCAATTAAGGCGACCCGTGCAATTTTCACAATTAAATAGGAGCGACCAAATAGCCGCCGCGTGAAATTTTTACTAAAAATTCTCAAAAATCCATAGAAAGTTGCAAAGGGGCCCCAAAAGAAGTCATCGGTAAGGCCCTTTTCTCCTTTACAGAGAAAATAGCACGGGCTAGCCAGTTTTCGGACTAGTAATTAAAAAATAAACAGAGTTTACAAAGTCATTGAAAAATAGCGATTATTTTGCTGCAACACGGAAAGTTCCAGCATAATATACTAGAGATTGGTGCGCCTGTATATGAACTTCCAGCATATTATGCTAGAACTCTAACACATGGAAAGTTCCAGCAATATTATACTGGAATTCCAGTATATTATGCTGGAATATTTTTTGAATTTTGAGGTGTGTTTTCGTTCAGATTTATCTTTACATGAAAAGTGACTAAATTTTGATTACTTTTGAAACTGTGGTTATTTTTCAATTACCACTCGTAAATTTGACTATTTTTAAATTTCACCCCCTTTTACGTCCTTCACCATCTCTCTTTAGACAAAGATTTCTTCTTCCCCTTAATTCTTTCAAATGAAGAGAGCAACCAGCAATGGAGGCTTCAAAAATTATACCACACAAAATCAGTGGAGTGAGAAGTGATGCTTTTCGATTCGGTCTTCATGGCGTTAAGAGTGACATAGTCGGATCTCATCCTCTCGAATCCTCTTACCATTCCGTACTTTTCTTTCCTTAACACCAAAGCTATGGATAAGAATCGATGTGGTCTATTCTTTATTTTGAAAAACTAATTCCTTCTTTTAATTTATTATGATAGCAACGCTACTGTTGGTAAAGTACAAAACCGTCATTACAACAGTAAGTCCAGACCTATAAAAGAAAAAATATAATTTTGTGAGATATTTGACAAGTTGTACTATTAATGTTGATTATGTGATAATCTTGCAGATCCACTAACGAAGGACTTGGCAACAGAAAGGGTCTGGAGTACATCGAGGGGGATGGGATTAAAGCCCATATATTCATAAGTCATATATAAGGAAACCCAACCTGGGGACCGGAGATCCTATAACCAAGCTCAATAGGAAGAACGAATCATATGATGGCTTGGTTTGAAATGCAATATTATATTTATCATTGTTCCATCCTATGGTGTGAGTGCATTTATCCTATAATGATTTGCGAGGTTGGGTTTTATTAACTCTTAATGAAAATTTGTAGCTCGTATGAGTGGGGTGTTAGAGTTACAGGAGCACCATTGATAGATTTCACCTGTGTGAGTGTGGAAGGCCGCTTCCTATGAGAATTGAGCTTATTCTCAAAAACACTCATGAAAATCGAGATAGCACAAGGCCGTAATGTGCTGGCTAATAAAGCTCATGTCAACACCTTAATACTTATGTGTAAGCAGTGATACTTTATTTCTCTTAAGCAGTCATAGTTCAAGTCTAAAACCATTACGACTCTAGAGCAGAGATTACTGTTTTACTAAGTGGAGGTTCAATGCAGAACACACCTTCATTATGCATAATAGTCTCCCTTCAACCGGTAAACTCTCTTATTTTAATATTAAAATGAGTGGGAGAATATTGGTGTTAGTGCATTTTAATATTAAAATTATAATATTAAAGTGCATCGTTTCTTGTGAAACAGTGGTTATAAATTCGCATGAAAGTGGTCATTATTTTGGTGTAACTTATGAAACCGCTAATGCCATGATCTACCACTAACTACCCACTAAAGATTAAATTTTGTAACCACCAAATTATTATTCAACTACTTTATTATTTAGTCTATGGAAGAAATTTTACACCCATAAATAGTGGTATTTCTTTCTTATATTGTAGATGAAAAATATGGTAGTGTGTGTGAAAAAAGTGAACTTAATGCAATAAAAAAGGGAGTTAAGAGAAGGAAAAAATCTAAGTCTCCAACTTATTCTCTACAAAAGAAAATATTATTTTGTGAAAGGGAGGTGTTCATTTTGGTGGAGTTTTGAACTCAACAACTTGTCCAAAGTTTGTTTGAGTCATACGACGTTGTCGGGCTGTTGTATCCTGGAGAGGACAAGTCAAGAGTATTATTGCTGGACCGGTGAAGATGCTACCACAGTGGGCTTGAATCTCCTTAAAGTGAGCGAGATATCCGCGCCTCAGCCTGAATAATATTTAATTATTTGTCTTCATCTTATTTTTCAACTGTAGTTACTTGTAATTTCATCGACAATCACAATTTCATGATTTCAGATCTGGATCTGACGGTGGGTGGCCATGATGTTTAAGGGAGATTCACGGTGAAGGGAGGCGACGATTGGTTGGGCTCCGGTAGAGCTTCGCCAGAGAAGATGATCGGCAGCGACTTCGCTACTGTTACTGCTCGTTGGACGGTGGTGGGTGGCGACGAAGTTGGATGTGCGGCTGGCCGGGGGAGAAGAGAGATGGAAGAAGGAGAGAGAGTTGAGAGAGGAGAGAGAGAAAGAGAGAGTTTAGGAAAAAGATTGATACAGTTGAATAACTGTATGTATTTGGTATATAGCTATGATAGGTAAATTTAAAATTTATTGTAGCTATGAAAAGCAATTAAATAAGAAGGTAGTTATCATCCATAAATAACCCTTAGAATTAGCTATGGCGAGTAAATTTCTCTAATAGAAATAAACAAACAAAATTGAGTTAAACGTTGTAAGATCAATAAGATAAAAAAAGAAGCAGATTGTTTTAATGGTCTCAACCCACAACCCGCACCACCCCGCTTGAAATCTGTACAAAAAACCACTCACCCCGCCCCACATCAGAGAAAACTCGCTCCGTCCTGCCCCATTGCCATCCCTAATGTTAAATAATTCATTATAGAAGTACAATAATCAATTTCAAACCCAATAAATTCTTATATTAAATGAGTTGTAATCTCGATATTATAATTTGGTTTCATGCATCATGGTTGTAGTGGATCAATAAGTCCTGGGATGAGCTCTTATTAAGTGGGCATTTGGACATAAGAATTGTAAAATTCTGAAAAAGTGAAGAAAAAAAAATTCAAGTGAAAATGGTATTGAAAATTAGAGTTGTATTTGAACGTGAATATAATTTTGGGTTGTTTTTGAATTTTTGTGAGTGATCTGAGTGAAGATTTTGAAAAATAGTTTTTTGGAGTTTTTTAAATTTTTGAAAAATTCTAAACTTCATCTTCAAGTGAAAGTTGAAAATTTTATGGCCAAACACTGAATTCGAAAAAAAATAAAAAAAATTTGAAAAAAAAATAAAAAAATTCTTATGTCCAAACGGGCTCTAATTTATTCTATTCTTTAAAGGAAAATAGATAAATAAAGAAAAATATCAGGAGTAGGGGTGTATAAATGAAACCGACAAACCGCACCAACCTGATAATCCGAGTCAAACTGAGAAAAAAACCCAACTATGGTTTAGTTTGATTTGGTTTGGTGTTGGAAAAAAAGACCTGACAATATTTGGTTCGGTTTGGTTTTAACTAAAAAAAGTCAAACTGAAACCAAACCAACCAGACCTTATATGTATAGAAGTTTTAAATATATTTAATACATAAATATATTTGTGGTAGTGTAGTTTATAAATATTTCTTAAGCTTTTTCATAGTTTTATCTTTTAACGTATTATTTCAAGCTTGAACTTATAATTTTTGGATGCTCCAATAAGTTTTATAGTCCATAAATGTTAGTAATTCAAATAAATTCTAAACCAAAATTAAATTAATACTAATGCTAGTAAAAGACAATCGATTCAATTGTACCATGCATGAAATAGTGTTGGATATCTATTTTTTAGTTTTTCATGGTTTAGATAAAATGTATAACTTATTTTTATTTTAGTGGTTAGTCATGTAAATAATAATACTTATTAGTTATAATTTTAAATTATGTTTGTTTTCATTATAGCTTATTAATAATATTTATTTTATCGATTTTATTATTTTTATTGTTAAATATTTTAGTACAATGTCATGACTCATCTCATATTTGTGTTATTTTATTGAAAACACCTTATATAGTTCTGTCTTACTATAATTAAAGAAATATTTGGAGAACAAATTTTACGTTTTGTGCTATGAAGACTTCATGGAAAAAAACCCGACAAAACTCGAAAATCCAAAAAAACCCGAGAAAAATCGAGATTAAAAAGCCCGACTTTTATTAGTTTAATTTGGTATTTAAATTTAATAACTTAATATAATTAATTTGATTTGATAATTAAAAAATTCAAATCAACCCAACCCATATACACCCTTAATCAGGAGCGAGGGAGAAAAAAAAACATTATACGTTTGTCACTAGTTACTGGAACAAATCATTTCCAAGTTCCAAAAACCTTGGTTAATTTCAGCGTTCCATACTATGAAATGGTGCTTGACATCATAATTCAATACTAGATCCAAAGTGCCTTTAACTATATTTTGTTCTTCAATTATGTACTTTTAAGAAAAAGCTACTTTATTCTCATTTTCAAAAACTATTTTTATTTTTCCATAAAAATATTTTTTTCTCCTAAAATCTTGGTCAAGTATCTTAACTTTGAAAAATAACATTTATTTAAAAAAAAGTACTTTTGGCCAAAACAAAACTTGGTCAAACATTTTATTAAAAGTACTTTTTACAAGTTTGGCCAAATATTAATTACTGATCAAAAGTAATTTTAAATTATTAGTGAAACATCAATTATCATCAAAAATATTTTTTAAAACGTCTTTTTAAGAAAAATATTTATCAAAATAAATTGATTTTATAAGTTTGGTCAAGTAGGCTATTGTTTTCATCTATTTTCTGACTTTTATGTTGCTGTTATTATTCCTTTAGTTTTTGTTGATGGTATTGATATATTATTTCTTTCTATTTTTTTGAGCCAATAGTCTTTTTAGAAACAATCTCTTCGCTCTCTAAAAGTAGAAATAAGATTTGTGTAGGCATAGATTTTACTGGATTGTTGTTATTGTTGTTATTGGCGGTCAGGCAGGCTATTCGACTGCTCAAAATTCATAAAATCCAGGAGGGGCCCGGCAGGTAAGGCCCTTTTCTCCATTTACGTCCTTCACCATCTCTCTTTAGACAAAGTTTTCTTCCTCTCCTTAATTCTTTCAGACGAAGAGAACAATCAGCAATGGAAGCTTCAAAGAGTATACCACACGAAATCGGTGGAGTGAGAAGTGATGCTTTTCGATTCGGTCTTCATGGTGTTAAGAGTGACATCGTCGGATCTCATCCTCTCGAATCTTCCTACCACTCCGTACTCTTCTTTCCTTATCACACTTTTTTTTCCCTTAAATTATTTGTTTGAACAAATTAGAGCGAGAAAAAACTGAATCTCAGTGGTCGTGGTAGCATGCCCACTCACTTACAATAATGTTATTCTTCATCACACTGTTCATGTATAGTTCTATTTTTAAGAAGATTTTAAGTTTTGTGCAAAATATTTTCACAATCATTTAAATGGTAATTGCATGTAATATAGCCTAGAATAAATAGTAAGTAATCTGTTATGACAGTTTAAATTACACGGATGGCGTAAAAATTCATTAATTAGTAAAGTTTTGCTTTGGACGTTGAGAACTGAATCTCAATAGATTTTGGTAGCAAGGCCACTCGCATATGCTATACCTTATTCTTAAGTATTTATTAGCAAACTTTTAATGTTAAATGCTATAATTGTGTTTTTAGTATAATTTTAAAAATATGTTCCCTTTTTTTTTTTTTACTTTGGCAGGCGAAGGTTAGGCAAGAGAAGATGAAGAGGAAGATCCTTGCCAACACTTACGGGTCAGCTTTACCTATGAAGCTGGAGCTCGAGCGCCAAATTCTTTCAAGGTTGGCGTTTATTATAAGTAATTTAAAGTTTATTTTCTGATAAAGAGGTAATTTTAAAGTTTTTTTCTATGTCAGTGTAGAAGAGATGTGAAATTTAAAGCATCTAGCCTTAGAGAGCTCGTTAAAAGATAAATTATTGGGTATTGGAATAAAATGGGTCCGAGTATGGTGGAATAGATGTAGTAGAATTTGAAGTGAGACGTAGTTGATTAATTTGCTAATAGTCTATTACTCTACCTGAAGGGGAACCTTGGTGCAACGGTAAAAATTGTCGTCGTATAACTAGGAGGTCATGCCTATTGCAAAAATGCAAGGGCTGCTTACATAAGATCCAATGTGGTTCGGGCCCTTCTCCTGACCTCGTGCATAGTGGGAGCTTAGTGTATCGTCCTCCTTTTATTGGAATGAAATAGGCCCGAATTGGGTGGAATAGTTGTAGGAGAATTGTTGATTGAGATATAGTTGATTGATTAGGTAATAGTCTTTAACTTTGTTTTTATAACCTTATGCGCTGATTTTTCTGATATATAAAGAATTTCTTATGCAGAAGCACTTGCTAGCTATGGTTTTTCACTATGGAATATTTTCTATTGGGCGTATAATTTTTGATTCATTTATTTTCCTATTGGGAAAATTTATGCGCTTTTCATGTTCATCATTTGTTACTCATTTCTTGTTTGTTCCTTGATTCTTACCGATTGGATGCCATTCTTATCTAATCAATGGGATATTTATATAATCGAAGGGTGTGACTTAGTGGTCAATGAATGGGAGGAGCACAATGGTCTTAAGTTTAAATCTCAATAGAGACAAAAATACTAAGTGATTTCTTTCCATCTGCCTAAGCCTTGGTGGGCAGAGTTACCCGGTACCTGTACTAATTTGAGTTAGTAGGCGCGCAGTGGAATAGTCAAATGCGCGCAAGCTGGCCCAAACACTACACCTTAAAAAATGGGATGTTTCTATAAGTATTGTATTTGCCTAGCTAACAGCTCAATTGTGTGGTGAGCTGGTTCTGAGTTAAAGTTCTGGAGAAAGTACACCATGGATTTTCATTCATAAGTCAAGTTTATTTCTTCCTGTTTGACACTCAGAATTTGGGCATAGGATAGAGCGACATGAGTCTCTGCTACTTATACAAGACTTGAGTAAAGGCCTTTGAGTCTCTTTAATTCTAGATTGATGTTTCTCATTCTTGTATGTAGTTCAAGGTATTATATAGAATCTTTTCCTAATACATTATTTGAATAAGTAAGTTTGACCTGAGGCTTACCGGCTTAAGAACGTCCTCATAGTGTCTCTCTTAGGGAAATAATTTTCAAATTAAATGGAAAAAGGCTCTTTTTGGACGATCAGAATGTGATGCATTCCTCTATTTTACTCTCCTTCACATCAAATTCTAGCCTGTCGTGGAGGATAGTTCTGCTGCTCTCTGTTGCAGAAAGTGCACCGTAGGCACCATGACAATTTAGCTTACTGTAGTTGCCTGATGAAGGCCTCTTTCTTGGTAAATTATGGCTTACTGATGTCATTGGCAGCTGGCTTGCATTTGGGTTATATAAATTATTCTGCATGAAGGAGCATTCATCGAGTGAAAAATGTTATTACACTATACCGTTGCTGATGCATCTGATTTTTGTCCAATAGTATTTGCAACCCCCCCATGTATGCAGAAGAGAAAATTTAGCAATTGCTGGTAATGTTGCAATTTAAGTGGCCTGACTTTGAAACATTAGCTATTAGTACTAATTATAGAATGCTAGTTGCCAGTACTTAAACTCCTTGGAGAAATAACAGCAGATTATCTAAAATTTTCTATACCATGCTACCAATCTAATTAATGGAGTGATTGCAAAAGAAAAACCTTTTAGGTCATTGGAATCAACACACCCTCTTATGCTCATGAATGTGTGGAGCAAAGCTAAAGCTTTGATCTGAGTAAGTGAGTAGAGGTATAATGATTCTTCCGTGTTGGTTGTTGATTGGTGATAGGGGCTGATAGAGGTAAGTGGAGTTTGCATAGGATTTTTCTATGAAAGGGAGCTAAGTGGGACTCTCTCCGCAATGGAATGCAAAGGTCAGTAAGGAAGAAGAAGCATCACGTGGCAGTCCAAATGAGACAGAAATTAACTGACGCAAAAAAATTTGTTCAATTTTGCAAACCTGCGGATGTTTGTGTTAGGGATTTTGGGGAATGTCTTTAATTATGAGATCAAACTTAAAGTGTGTATTAAGGTGACTCACATTATCTACGTGAACATATGTTCTTTTCCTTATTTTCCTTAAATGTTGAGGTGTTGTACATCCTTCATGGGTAGACTTGTATGGTGTTTGGAGTCTTTTGTTCTTTTTGTGTTTTTTTTTTTCCTTTTGATTGGTAGGGTTTTTGGCTCTTTTTACTGTTAGAAGAATTATTTCTTGATTGGAAAAAGAAAATGTCATCTTACTTTAGTATTAAGTTAAGTTTCTCAAAAAGAAGTATATTAGCATGGAGAAGTTGGGTAGCCCCCAAGGTTTTAATCTAGTGGTAACAGTGCAGCCCATGATGTATGTGTTAGGTGCACATCACGAGTTTGAGCCCTGTCGCAAGCAAAAGCTTGATATTTAAGTGGAGAAAGGTAAAGGGGCGGATTATCCACCAAATGTCAAACCGTGTGCCACGGGCTCTCGGAAAATTTTTGGTTATTAAAAAAGTATGGAGAAGTGGGTAATTCTATTGAAAATATGCAAGTGTAAATTTTTTCTTTTTTTAATTTTTTTTATAATAAAGTAAGCAGGTTTTTGTGTTTTAAGAAACTTTATTCATTATGAACTTTCTACCGGATGGTACTTCTCCATAAAAGTTGATGCAATCTTTGACTTCTTTAAGTTTTAGGTACCTAAAAGAAAATACTAAAGCTAAGCATTCCCCGGAATGACCATTCTTATTTTTTGTGTCGTATTCCCTGGAGTAATACATGTTTAAATGTGATTAGTTTTACTAGCAATGCTATATCAGAATTATGAGTTTGTTTTCTCAATAATTTTATGAAGCTCATACAAATTCTGTTGTTATGTTTAGTAAGTTCATTAATCACAATGTTGCGCAGATTTAGAAAGATTCTTCAAAAGAAAATAACATTTTGAAAGGGATACTATATATGTTCTTTTTTCTAATGTTTTCGGAGACAAAAAACTGAAGAATGTTTTCTTTCATGCACCTAACAGGAGTGCAACTCCAAAACTTTATGTGCATTTGTTATAGTACCAGCATTACAGGTCTTTTCTATAGTATCTTGTGAAAAGGGGATTCCTGGCATATTTTCTTTTTGTTTTTTGATAACGGTGGTGTCCGGCCAGCTTGTGGGCACCTCCATTAAACAAACATGTCATTTCACAAACATGTTATTTGCTATGTAAATTTCAAGTATGTTTTCTATATTACAGTGCATTAACTATTACATTTATTTTCGATGGTTACATTTAATCGTAACGGTGGTTACTGTTATTGCTTTTACATTTATTTTCTGTTTTTTATGATGCTGATATGGCTTCTGTTGCTATCACTGATCTATTGTCTATTATTTATTTCCTTCTTCTTGAGCCGAGGGTCTTTCGGAAACAGCCTCTCTACCCCTCCGGGGTAGGGGTAAGGTCTGCGTGCACTCTACCCTCCCCAGACCCCACTTGTGGGATTTTGACTGGGTTGTTGTTGTTGTTGTTGTTTCTTCTTTACAAAGAAAGGTCTTTGACAAAAGTCATTAATTTTGGTCTTCAAGGTACCATTTCTATGTTTAAGATCCTTTTTTATTAGTCTCTGTCTCTCTGAAATCTCATTGCCAGGTTCTGTTATGTTGATTTTTTACTGGCAAATATATTTTCTCTGGTGAAATGCGAAATGTACTGTATTTCGAGGATACATAGCTTACTTTGTGTACATACAACAAAGAAGCTGTTTCACCTCAGCAGCTATTGGTCTCCGTTTTTTAGAACTCATTACTTCTAAGTATTTGCAGATTTCAAAGGCCTTCTGGAAGTATACCATCTTCAATGGTGGGTTTAGAGGCTTTAACAGGAGCTTTGGAAGACTTTGGTTTTGAGGACTATCTAAATGGTACACAAATTATTTATGATATGCCAACTATTATGGTTGACTATTGTTCCTCTTCACTGGATCTTGACTATGAATTTTCTTGGGAAATGCCTTTGATTGATTTGACCTTCCTCTTGATCGCAATCTGCTAATTAGATACTTAAGCAACTCCCTTGGCTAATTGATTTTCAATTCTTCTTTTTTAGTTCACTGAAATTTTGTTTGGTTTTTCTAAAAGTTACAACTGTTTTCAGCTGTTTAGGCAACGGGTTTGAAGTAGTTGCATTATTTGACGAACAATAGTCTCTTTTGTCGAAGTCCATAACCTGTACAAGCAACATTGTTTTGTCAAATTTTTCGCTTTCTAGAGGTTTGTATCTAGAATGATTTTCACCTCAATAATTCTCTGAAGGGCAGAAGTTAGAAAATCTCCTCTGCATGGTTAGACCCCTATGAACTGCTCAAGTGAGATAATGTGACATTAGATTAGCTGAAACATGTTTCACGTGCCTCTCATGTTGTCGTGACTTGTGTGCTTGGATAGATTTGATAATACAAGAAAATTGTTCATGCACACCTATAGGCAAGCTCAATAGGTTGTTCTTTTAGGATCATCAATGCAGGGAAGACCTAATTTGATGCTGTGACAATCATTTGCTTTCAACTTGGATTATTATTTTGCATGTTCTTGAAATGCCTGTACAGTGAACATTTGATGCTTCGTTAGGTTTACTTACTGTTCTTTTGTCCGTGTTATTAAAATTTTATTCATAATACATATTGTAGTTGCTCTTGAATTCTTCTTCCTTTTCTTGATAAATCCTGCAGATCCAAAGGATTCTGAAAGTTTCCGTCCAGCTGACATGCATCACGGCATGGAAGTGCATCTTGGACTTTCTAGAGGACCAGTGTGCCCCAGTTTCATTTAAATCATTTGACAATCTTTCATTTCATGTTTTCTAATACTGCAGGAGTGTACCATTTCGAAGCTTTATATCTTGGTTATTCCAATATATTTGTGTTTGAAAACGAGTGATAATCTATAGCGACTTTGTTTTGTGTTGATTTTCTACTACACTAATTTAAAGCATGCTCTTGAGTTTGTTATTGATGTTTTTCAGAATATGGTGAAAACTTGATTTACGCCATAACAGGCAGTGTTAAAGCTTAAAATTGAATCGCTGTGGTCTGTTCTAGGCGGTAGGGATTTTAAAAGTATGGCGATCAGGGGTTAACACCAAAACAGTGAAGTTCTTAGTTGATCGTATTTCATTTAAAATAAGGCACATGGCTATAGTGTTTACTCAAAAGGAACATTACTAATTGATGGTCTATTGTACGTGGAGATTTGTACTTAAAATTTGATATTGATATAGCAACGTGCCTTATTGAACATACAGCTATGATATTCGTGGGGCCCGGACTTACCACAAAGAAGGTGAAGATAGTCAAGAAAACTCTGCAGTTTCTTATTATTATAGTGAAAAGCTCAGAAAAATGCTTAAATAAATGTTTCATTATGTTTGCTGTCACCTTCCTAATGATCGGAAGAACGGCATTAGCTGCCCTGTTCCTTGAACCACCTGGATGCTAATTTGTGCACCATTAACTCTTCTAATATTTGAACCAAATACGAAAATTGCATATTTTTTGTTAGTTGAACTATATGGTATTCGATCCTTCTAACTCAACTAACCTGGATTCGCATTGCATACTTCAGTCTTTGCTTGAACTTGATACCTCTAGTTAAAAGTAGAGGAATCTCCTCCTCCTCCTCCCCTCCCCCACACCCATTTAGTAATAATACAGAATGATTTCAGATGGAATATGATAAAGAAAGGGGGTAACATGGGACATTTGAGAAAAGCACCTGGATGCCAAAAAAAATAAATTACGTCGACTTGTTTTTCTATAAATGCAAGGACTAAAAAGAAAGCAAATTGAGTGTCTACCAAATTGATTATTTTTGTTTTAGTTGTGATTTTTGGGTGTGGATCGAATCAGCTCCGTTTAATTGCCTTTCTTGACAATGAAGCTTTCGAACAAGTGAGTAACAGGATTACCAGTTGGGATTTAATTTTTCTTGATGCGCACCAATTGAGTGCCTACTAAGTTGAGTACTTATCTTTGGTGAAAGAACCGACAAACAAATATACATATCTCATTCAGCATGACCAAGTGTTTAGTATCATGATTAATGGAATTTAGTTTTTCATGTAGGGCCAATAGGCAAACTGTTTCTTTCTTTTTCTTTTTGGGGTGTGGGATGGGGAGCGGCGATTATTCGCTTTCCTCTTTCGTATAATTCATACTTCAATCTTCTCACACTTATTTCTATGTGGTGAATGTATTCTTTTATTTGTGTAAAAGTTAAAGGGTGATGATAAAGGGTGGTTAAGTAGAGGAGTGATACACGTTTTTCTTCTAAAATGTAATTTGCATTTCTTGCATTTAATCTACAGGAGGTGTATTTCTTTTTCTTTTCTTTTTTTCTTCTTGTGGAATATTAGTTTTGAATAGAGAAAATTTTACACAAATCTAGCCAACCACACTACATTTCATTTGCATATCCATAAAAAGTTTGACCATGTAATCCAATACAATATAGCCTAAATACACAACATTTATGCTTTTTTGTTAACAAATCTTTAGATTTCATCCATCTCCGACCAAGAAATCTTTTTTCTCTTTCACACATTATTGCAACATATTATGGCTCTTTTTTTTCTTCTTTTTTTACTTTACTTTTTAGTTTTTTTTTTAATTCCTATATCAAGTCGGGATCATGTTCGCGGGTCGAGTACCAATTCTGGACGTCAAAACGCAAGAAAAACTCGTGCTCTAAGAAAACTTCACTAGTGCGGCGCGTGGGGCGCCGCAACTGCCCATTTTCCTGTTGTCTATCAGAAACAACTCTCTAGATTTTCCCACTAATGCCCCGCATGGCGCGTCGCCCCATGCGGCACGCCTTTATAATTTTTACAGAGTAAATGTCCTATTCCGGCTAGGAAAAGGTGATTTCGTCTGGGCCTAACCCTACTTAGTATAAATACATGGAAAATGTTGTTTTAGGACTTTTGACACATATTAGACCGAAGGAGGCTAAGGAGGAGCGGGAGAAGCAAAAGCACAAGGAGTTCATCGTTCAATCCTCATTCAAGACCCGAGTTTGGATCGTTTTATATTTTTCTTTACTTTAAACATATTTGTGATGAATTGCTCCATATTTGTGGAGTAGTTCTCTTTAGGGTTTGATGGATTTGGCGTATTGATATTTGTTTGTGGATTATAACTCTAGTTTTATGTATTGAAGCATTTTGGATGATTTAACTGTTGCATCTATATTTACCATGTAACCGAGAGAGCCATAACTTGTGATATCTTTGCATTATCTTGTGATATCTCTACATTATCTTGTTGGTTGAGTTCATTAATTCTTCTTAGTAATCGAAAAAGGCTAGTTGAATCATTGATTAAACCTAGTTAGGAGGATAATCGAGAGAGGTTTTCCTAAAGACCAATCCACTATGCATTCTTGCATATCTTCACGTGCTTAAATTGGTTCATCTTGTGAGGTTGAGACTTAATCGAGAGAGGAGTTTCTATTAAACGTTTGAACTAATAATTGAGTGAATTCGAGAGATTCACTTAAACATTAGAAGTGAATTATCTAGAGTTAGATCCCAAACAATTACCTTTTACCTATCCAATCAACCCCTATTTTCTCCCACTGATAACTTTTTTTCTTACTTTGTTGTGATAGTCATTAGTCAATAGCTTTAGATTCTTAGTTAATTTTATTTATTAATCATATAAATCTCAATTATTGATTCTCCCGGATAGCAATCAAGCTAGAAGCTAAGAAAATACTGTTTAACTCCAATCCATGTGGATACGATATTGTATTATACTATCTTTAACTAGCGAGCATAATTAAAGTGGAGTTTTGTGCTCATCAAATTTTGGCGCCGTTACCCGGGATAGGCAATCAATAGTGTTTGAAATAGTTTTTTGTGCTAATTCAGGAATTAGGTTTTAGTTTTTTTTTTCTTTTCTTTTCCTTTTCTATTTTATTTTCTTTATTAGTTAACTTCTTTTCAAGATTTGTTTTGTAGTACCTAACAAGTTGCAGAAGATACTGTAGATTTTGAGCTCTAAAAGCTGTGAAGATGGAGTACAACCAGCCTGAGAAAACGATTGAAGAGTTAGCAGCTGAACATTAGCGGTCTGCTATGTGTTTTAAATGCGGTGGAAATCATCTATGGGTTGACTGTCAAGAGGTATGTATTCTTCCTATGGTTCGTATTTTGAGAAGTCTCACTCTGTTTCTAGTTCGTACAGGTGTGAGGATTCTTATGGGCACAATTCTGACTCTGGTTGGGATGAATACCCTTATTATGACTGGAATGAAAGCAAAGTGAGACAACCACCTTAAGAGGAGAATTGTAGTTTAGAAGCGCTTATGCATAGGTTGATGAATAGTGTTGAAGAAAGGTTTATGCAAAATGATGAAGCTATTAAGAACCTAATAACACGAGTGAGTCAATTAGTAAGTATACTTTCAGAAATCTCATAGTGTTGTGATGGTGAATATATGGAGGAGATACCTTATGAGAACGAGCCTACTCAAGAGGATGAGCATCCACAGAGAGAGTTTTTCTCTGTTCAAGAGGACTCTGATTCAACTGAGATGATTAAAAATAAGGCTGTGGTTGAGTGTGAAGCAATGGAAGACGAGTTCAAACGCCCATCCGCCTTTCCACATTTGCAACTTTTAGTAGAAGAGAATGAGAAATAAAATGGTCTTGAACATACAAGAGGAATATTCACTTGACCTTTCTTCTTTGTTTTCTTATTCTAACCTTGATCAAGTAGATTTTATTTTTGGGGATTTACAGGAAATGTATGGATTGATCCTGTGAAAGAATGTAGATACAAGTTAAGGATCATCATGAACGAGCAATTCACTGCTCAAGATGAGGACAAGAAAGAAAGAAAAGAGCGGGTCTTGTAGGTATTCTCAGATGAATTGGGCTTAATGAGCTCCAAGAAAAATTCAAGGAGCGAAAACGAGGAATGAATTTAGAATTAAGGGTGGAGTTCATAAGTTCTCGGAATGAAGAAAATTTAGGGAAGTTTTCTTTACCTTATACTTTTTAATTGTGTGTCATGGGGACATGCCACAACTTAAAGTGTGGGTGGGGGATATGTTGTATGTATGTATGTATATTAGTTTTAGTTTTAGTTTTTTTTTTCTTCTTAATTTTAGTAGTTAGAGATAGAAAAAAATCTGCAAAAAAAAAAAACATAAAAACTGAATTTTTTTTAAAAATTTACTAGGATATCATTCAACAGGTTTCTTAAGGGATTCAAGTCGGAATAAAAAAAAAGATAAAAATTTTTTCTTTTGTTAGGTAGTGTAATAATTCCCCATTGGTTTTTTTTTGTGCCGCGGTTCTTTTCCAAGGGTATTGTTTGAACCGGGTGTAGTTAGTTTTTATGTTTATTAGGAGTAGGAAACCTTGTACTATGGTTTAGATGGAAGGCAATATCTATTGACTCTATTATACCTTGAGAATAGTGTGAGTGCTTTAGTGTGACGCTTAGGCTCAGTTTTTGACTCTTGTATAAGTACCTTAAATGTTTTGATCTTAACCTTGCTTAACTGCTTTGACTAGAGTGTCTTGATAGTCCAATCTTGGCTGAGTTATGTGCCATATGTGTGTGAGGTTTTGTATTATTCTATGCATTGCAGTTGATGTCCAGAACTTGCTCCATGTGTATGCAACGCGAAATAGTAGTTTTATTCAGTCTTGGAAGTAATATAGGCATTTCTTTGTTGAGCCAGTTATATGCTTTTACCCACCTAATTGTTATGTATCTTAGTTAACCCTGTTGAGCTTGTAATCCTATTTCTTTGGCAACCACAGTACAAGCCCTACCCATTTGTTTGAATTGACCATCTATTTGAACCATGTACTTCTCGTGAGCATTTGAATTTGTTATGAACTTTGTAAAAGTTGAAGTGTGGGGTGGTTGGTTTGGCTTTTGAGTGGAACTAATGAAATAAGGAGAAAGGTGCACTAGTTTGAAAAAGTAAGAGCCACTTGAATTGAATAAGAAAAGAAAAAGAAAAAGTAGTGTATTGTTGTGCAAAATATTCGTTGATAGTGGTGACTCTTAATGTATTTTTGCTTAAAGAAGTTGGGATATACTCTATATTGATGTGAAGGTAGAGTTATGGTTTGGAATAAGTGTGGGGTTTTGAACGGTTAAATGTATATGTAATAAAGTGCTTAGGGAGGTGTAGTCACTATTATATCTAAATGTATCCTACCCATCCCGCAGCCTGCATTACAACCAATGAAATCCCTACTTGATCCTTGAGTGAATGAGCTCAATTAGTAGAGTAGTACACTACGGGCAAGCATATGGTATGTCTTGTGTGGCATATGATGTTGTTCAGAGAGTGAGTAAATTCTTTCTATCTTGAGTTCCTAATTGTTCTTAAATTTCATTGTGTGTGGAACTACTCTCTATTGTTGTGTGGGGGCACTTGATTCACGAAGGAAAGATAATGCTTGACCTCTATGTTAGATTAAGTGAGCAGGTTACAAATAATGCGTGGTGCTTTTGAATCAAATTTTGAGGCTAGGATGTTATGGTATTGTACTTAATCTGTTTTAAATATTCTTGGTGTGATGAGTTATGAGAGTTGTTGAAAAAAGGTCGTGTTCTATATGAAGTGTAGTTTGATTGCTCGAGGACGAGCAATGTTTTAAGTGTGGAGTATTGATGGTAGGCTATAATCTCGTATTTATGTTGCTTATTGCACTCTAATTCACTGCACTTTATTTGTTTTGAGCTTTAATTGGTAGTATTTTGCACTTATTGTGTGTTTTATGCCTTGTTGGAGTGATTCCGATCTATGTAGATTTTATGGAATGAATTCGAGCGATTTGGAGCTTTGAAGTCTGAGTAAAAGCCCATGGGATTAAGCCAAGATCGTGTTCGAGGATCAAGGACCAAGTCTGGACGTCAAAACACAAGAAAAGTCCGTACTCTAGAAAACTTCACTAGTGCGGCGCGTGGGGTGGTGTGTGGGGTGCCGAGGCTGCCTATTTTTCTGTTGTCCGTCAGAAACAACTCTCTAGATTTCCCCACTAATACATGGACTTTTGATACATGGGCGTAACCCTACTTAGTATAAATACATGGAAAATGTTGTTTTAGGACTTTTGACACATATTAGACCGAAGGAGGCTAAGGAGGAGCGGGAGAAGCAAAAGCACAAGGAATTCATCGTTCAATCCTCATTCAAGACCCGAGTTTGGATCTTTTTATGTTTTTCTTTACTTTAAACATATTTGTGATGAATTGCTCCATATTTGTGGAGTAGTTCTCTTTAGGGTTTGATGGATTTGGCGTATTGATATTTGTTTGTGGATTATAACTCTAGTTTTATGTATTGAAGCATTTTGGATGATTTAACTGTTGCATCTTTATTCACTTGTTCATGTAATCGAGAGAGGCAGTACTTGTGATATCTTTGCATTATCTTGTTGGTTGAGTTCATTAATTCTTCTTATTAATCGAAAGAGGCTAGTTGAATCATTGATTAAACCTAGTTAGGAGGATAATCGAGAGAGGTTTTCCTAAAGACTAATCCACTACACATTCTTGCATATCTTCACGTGCTTAAATTGGTTCATCTTGTGAGGTTGAGACGTAATCGAGAGAGGAGTTTTTATTAAACGTTTGAACTAATAATTGAGTGAATTCGAGAGATTCACTTAAACATTAGAAGTGAATTATCTAGAGTTAGATCCCAAACAATTACCTTTTACCTATCCAATCAACCCCTATTTTCTCCCACTGATAACTTTTTTTCTTACTTTGTTGTGATAGTCATTAGTCAATAGCTTTAGATTCTTAGTTAATTTTATTTATTAATCATATAATTCTCAATTATTGATTCTCCCGGATAGCAATCAAGCTAGAAGCTAAGAAAATACTGTTTAACTCCAATCCATGTGGATACGATATTGTACTATACTATCTTTAACTAGCGAGCATAATTAAAGTAGAGTTTTGCAGTTATCAGTCAACATATTCAGTAAACAACCTTGGAACCGAGATTTGATGGTCCCAAAAGGTTCGTAAGATGATTTTTTGGACATGGCGTATGTCCAGTTCGGGTTTTAGATGACACGGGAGCGTTTCATCACTTAATATTGAAAGTTGGACCATTGAAGGTTTTCAAGTTCTTTAAATTTAGTTTGAAGTAGGATTTGGTGTTATCGAGGTCCGATTGGGATTCCGATCGTTGGAATAGTTCTATATGGTAACTTTTGACTTGCATGCAAAATTTAGTGTCATTCCGAGTAGTCTAAGTATGATTCGGCGCGTTCGGAGTAAGTTGGGAGAACTTGAAGTTCACAAGTTGATTTGATTTGATTTAGGATGAAATCCTTAGTTTTGATTTTTTTTTTACGTGTTCCAAGAATTCGAGCAAGTCTGTTTTATGATTTTGAACTTGCTGGCATGTTTGGACAAGGCCCTGGGGGCCTTGGGTGCTATTCGGATGTTGTGCGAAACATGGTTGAACTTGGAACCATGGTTGGAGCAGCAGCAGTTCTGGTTGCATTCGCAGCAGCAAGGAGCTAGCCGCAGGTGCCATCCAACGAGCGCAGGTGCGGCTAGGAGTGGACCATCCAGTGTCCACATAAGCGGACTCGCTTCTGCGATGAGGGGATCGCAGGCGCGAAAGGAGGCAGCATGGCCAGGGTCGCAGGTGCGCGAGGCGAGCCGTAGAAGCGGACTCACAGATGCGGAGTTTTTCCGCAGACGTGACCAAGGCTAGAGCATGCGTGTTTCGCAGAAGCGGACAATTGCTCACAGAAGCGGCCTCGCAGAAGCGGCAAATCTGGCGCAGGTGTGAAAGTCGCTGGGGCAGAGTGGTTCATTTAATGTTGGGACTTAGGCTATATTGGTCCATTTCTTTCACTTCTTGGACGATTTCAGAGCTATCGAAGAGGGATTTTCATCTAGCATGTTGAGGTAAGCAATTTCTATACAAGATGAGTTTAATGCATGCAATTTGGGTAGATTCTTAACATATAAATTGTAGAAACTTGTGGGTTTAGTTGAAAAACCTAGGTTTTGATAAAAATGGGATTTAACTACAAAAATGATTATGGAATTGGATGAAAATTATATATTTGAGTTCGTGAGGTTATGGGTAACAATTATATTTGAAAATTTTCGGAATCCGGGCACCTAGGCCTAGGGGTGAATTTTAGGGATCTTCCAATTTGGATTGGGTAATTACTCTAATAGTTAGATTATAAACTTGTGAGTGTATATTGATTAATTTATATAATATTTGGCTAGTTTCGGATTGTTTGGCACCAAGTTGAGGATTTAGAGCGATCTATGAACCGAAAGTGAGCTTGAGAACGAGGTAAATCTCTTGCCTAACCTTGTAAGAGGGAACACATCCCCTTAGGTTTATCTTGTTGAGTATTACTTTTGTGGGGATCTAGGAATTCACTAGGTGGCGGGACTCCGCGCATAGCTATATTCTATGATATATTCGGGTAGTCTTAGATCCACATCATGCCTTAATCATACCATTATGTTTATTATGCATATTAATTGTTTTGAATAGAGCTGAGGCTAGGGATTTTAAAGTTGCAAATTTTAAATCTAGATTTCTTATTGTTGGGAAGAATTGAGGAAATACATAATAACTCTGAGAAATCCATGTCCTCTCGCGTCGCAAGTACTTTCGCGAGCGAGGTATACTTCTCTACTCTCATGGGAGCAGGTCGTTCGCCTCGACAGTATAATAGATACATCTATGGTTCGTGCCATTCGACCCTCGGCAGTGCACATAGTATTTTGGATTGGGCCGTATGACCTCGGCATAAATCGTGCGTGATAATACTCGAAGCCCGATTACACTTGATATTATTTCATGGCTTGAGAGGTTATAATCTATTTAATGACCGAAATTGATTTGGAACTAGTAAGTGTTAGTTGGAGACTTTGGAATTTACTATCAGTTAAGGAGTCATTTATTCACTAGTTGCTATTATGTTATTATTATTATCACATACTCCATGCCTATTTAGAATTTTTGTATTTCATTTACTGGCCCATAGAAAGTGTCGATGTCGACCCCTAGTCACTACATCTTCGAGGTAGACTGGATACTTACTGGGTACATGTTGTTTATGTACTCACGCTACACTTTTGCACTAATCGTGCAGAATCTGAGGCAGGTGCATCTGGTGTCCATTTAGGCGCGCACCCCTATTATCTTGAGGCTTAGTGGTGAGCTACTCTCTAAGTCCGATCTGCAGCACCAACCATGTCTCTCTTTTGTATTTACTTTCTGTCTATCTCACTTTCAGACAGTAGCTTAGGTGTTTCGTATATTTTACTAGTTGCTCCTACACTTGTGACACCGGGTCTTGAAAACATGCTTGTAGACACTTTATGACTTTTGAATATTTATTTCATAATATCTGCTCTTTCATTAGTTTATGCTTTACTTTATAAAAAAATTTCACTTTTTATTTACGTAATAAATAAAAATCAACTACTTCGAAATTATTAAAAAGAATAAATATATGGCTAGTTCAACGTTGGCTTGCCTAGCGATAACGTTGGGCGCATCACAGCCTATAGGAGGAATTGGGCGTGACAACATGGTATCAGAGCACTAGGTTCACGTAGGTCTCACAAGTCATGAGCAGGCCTAATAGAGTCTTGCAGATCGGTGTGGAGACGTCCGAACTTATGTTCGAGAGGCTATAGGGTATTAGGAAACATCTCTTTCTTTATCTCCTATCGTGCAGTTGATGGTGCGCCAAGTATCTTTCACTTATTCTCTCACAGATGGTGAGAACGCGCTCGGCAGATGTACCCGGCCGTGGAGGAGCTGCTCCCCCTGTTGCTAAAGGGCGGCAAAGGCCGAGGGAGGGCTCCAACTCATGGTAGAGGACGAGGGCGTCCTAGAGTTTCTCCAGCTGTGCCACCGGTGGATCCAGTGGAGGATCCTGTTATTGAGGAGTAGGGCGAGGTGCCTGCAACGGAGCCAGTCCAAATTGATTTCATGTCCGCGCCAGGATTTCAGGAGGTCATGGGCCATATGCTGTAGTTCATGGATTCTATGACTTAGGCTGGTTTGATTCCCGCAAACCCAGCCACATCACAGGCGGGAGGAGCTCAGACCAGCTGCGACCAGCGAGCCACATAAGCTATTGGATAGATGGACCAGGGTACATCCTCCTATCGTTGGAGGTGGCGACATGAGGATCCCCAGGACTTTATTGATAGTTGCAGGGATAGACTACATAACATGAGGATATTGGAGTCCCACGGGTGGACTTCTTCACCTTTCAGCTCGAGGGCAGGGCTCGTAGATTGTGGCCGTCCTATCTTCTCGGCAGACCACTAAGTTCTCCTCTATTGACTTGGGACCAGTTCACACACCTTGTTTTGGATAGATATATTGCACCCTCTTAGAGGGAAGAGTTGCGATTTCAGTTCGAGCAGCTTCAGTAAAGTCAGATGTCGGTGACCGACTATGAAGCGAGATTCTCTGAGTTGTCTCACCATGCACTTATGATACTTCCCACCGATGTAGAGAGAGTGCGGAGGTTTGTCGCAGGTTTACACTCTGGTATCTAGGACATTATGGCCCGAGAGGTTGAGATGAGGACTTCTTACGAGCTGGTTGTGGAGATAGCTTGGAGGATCGAGGGTGTTCGTCAATGGAGCCGAGAGTAGTCATTGAGGGACAAGTGGTTTCGGTATTCTTGAGGGTTCAGTGGTGCTCCGTCTGGGGGCAGAGATCAGTTTGTGAGGGGTCTGTCTAGCAGGCTCACATATCCAGCACCGCCGCCTCCTCGGGGTACTCCAGTGCGGCCCTATTTCAGTGCTATTCCAGAGAGCTCCTACCACCCGCCAGCTATTCAAGGTTCCTGCAGTGGGTATTCAGGCCATCAGGGTTAGACTTCAGGTCAGCAGTCCACCGTTCTGAGAGATTGTTTCGAGTTCGGGGATCCTAGCCACATGAAGAGATTTTGTCCCAGACTTTGGGGCAAGGCAGTACAGCAGGGTTATCAACCTATGATTACAGCACCAGCTACCGCACCAGCCGTTCGGCCCGGAGGTGGAGGGCAGGTGAGTATGGGTCGTCCTAGAGGTGGAGGCTAGTCAGGTGGTGCTCCGGCTAGGTTCGATGCTTTTCTAGCTAGACCAGATGCAATAGCCTCAAATGTCGTAATCACAGGTATTATTTCCATCTGCGGTAGGGATGTTTCAGTACTATTTGATCCAGGGTCTACATATTCATATGTTTCATCTCTATTTGCTCATTTTCTGGGTGTTTCTCGCGAGTCCTTGGGTGCTCATGCATATGTTTCCATGCCAGTGGGCGATTCTGTTGTTGTGGATCGGATTTATCGATCCTGTGTCATGATTTTTTGTGGTTATGAGACTAGAGCGGATCTTCTGTTGTTTGATATGATTGAATTTGAGGTCATCCTGGGCATGGAATGGTTGTCTCCATATCATGCCATCCTTGATTGCCATGCCAAGACTGTTACCTTGGTGATGCCATAGTTGCCTAGACTGGAGTGGAATGATTCGTTTGTCAGTGCATCTAGTCGGGTTGTATCTATTATGAAGGCTCGACACATGGTCGAGAAGGGTTGTTTGGCTTATCTAGCTTATGTTCGGGATACTACTACAGAGACTCCAACGATTGATTCAGTGCCCGTGGTCTGGGAGTTCTCCGATTTGTTTCCTTCTGATCTACCAGGCATGCCACCAGATCGTGATATCGATTTCTGTATTGATTTGGCTCTAGTACCCAGCCTATCTCTATTCCGTCGCACCGCATGGCTCCGAGAGAGTTAAAAGAGTTGAAAGAACAGCTTGAGGAGTTGCTAGCAAAAGGGTTCGTCAGACCGAGTGTGTCACCTTGGAGTGCATCAATGTTTCTCGTGAAGAAAAAAGATGGGACTACGCGGATGTGCATTGATTACCGCTATTTGATCAAAGTTACCATTAAGAACAAGTACCCGTTGCCACATATTGATGATTTGTCTTACCAGTTGCAGGGTGCCAGGGTGTTCTCTAAGATCAACTTGAGATTGGGGTATCATCAGCTGAAGATTCGTGATTCGGATGTATCGAATACAGCTTTCCGAACTAGGTATGGCCATTATGAGTTTCTAGTGATGTCCTTCGGTTTGACTAACGCCCCAGTGACGTTTATGAATTTGATGAACCGGGTGTTCAGGCCATATATTGACTCGTTTTTCATTGTCTTCATTGATGACATATTGATCTACTCGCATAGCATGGAGGAGCATGAGCAGAATTTGAGAGTGGTGCTTCAGACCTTGCGAAAACAGAAGCTATATGTTAAGTTCTCCAAGTGTGAGTTCTGTTTGGATTCTGTGGCATTCTTAGGGCATATTGTATCAGGCGAGGGTATTATGGTAGATCCCAAGAAGATCAAGGCAGTTCAAAGTTGGCCTCGTCCTACCACAGCGGCCGAGATCATAAGCTTCTTGGGGTTAGTAGGTTATTATCGCCAATTTGTGGAGGGATTCTCATCTATTGTAGCACCTTTGACTAGATTGACCTAGAAGAGTGCACTGTTCCGATGGTCCAATGATTGCGAAGCGAGTTTTTAGAAGCTCAAGACCGCATTGACTATAGCACCGGTGTTAGTGTTGCCTTCCGGTTCAGAGATATATACTATATATTGCGACGCTTCACGCATTGGCTTGGGTTGTGTATTGATGCAGGAGGGGTGAGTTATTTCATATGCTTCACGTCAGCTGAAGCCCCCACGAGAAGAATTATCCTGTACACAATTTGGAGTTGGCTGCGATAGTTCATGCTCTTAAGATCTGGAGGCATTATCTTTATGGGGTGTCCCGTGAGGTTTACACCGATCATCACAACTTGCAGCATTTGTTCAAGCAGAGGAATCTCAATACGAGGCAACACAGGTGGCTTGAGTTACTGAAAGATTATGATATTACCATCCTTTATCATCCGGGCAAGGCGAATGTGGTTGTGGATGCCTTGAGCAGAAAGGCTGAGAGTATGGGTAGTTTGGCATTCACTTCAGCAGAGGAGAGACCATTAGCTTTGGACATTCAATCCTTGGCTAACAGACTTGTGAGGTTGGATGTATCAGATCCCAGTGGAGTTCTTGCATATGTCGTCGCTCAGTCTTCATTATTCAAGCAGATCTAGGCTCGTCAGTACAACGATTCGCACTTGTTGGTTCTTAGAGAGATGGTACTACAGGGTGGTGCCAAGAAGGTTACTATCGGTGAGGATGGTGTTCTGCGACTCCAGGGTCATCTATGTGTTCTTAATGTTGATGGATTGAGGGAAAAGATTCTAAACGAGGAACACAATTCT
This sequence comes from Nicotiana obtusifolia, assembly GCA_002018475.1. Classification (NCBI taxonomy): domain Eukaryota; kingdom Viridiplantae; phylum Streptophyta; class Magnoliopsida; order Solanales; family Solanaceae; genus Nicotiana; species Nicotiana obtusifolia. The sequence goes on along the minus strand of MCJB01029209.1, from coordinate 132,100 downwards.
CGGTATTCTATTCATCGAGGGGCTATGAAGATGTAGCGCGACTTGAGGCAGCATTATTGGTGGCGGCGGATAAAGAAGGACATAGTTGAGTATGTGGCGAGATGTCTAAACTGCCAGTAGGTTAGGTATGAGCATCAGAGGCCAGGTGGCCTATTTCAACAGACGGTTATACCTGAGTGGAAGTGGGAGCGCATCACTATGGACTTCGTAGTTGGGTTGCCGTGGATCTTGAGGAAGTTTGATGCAGTTTGGGTCATTGTCGATAGGTTGACCAAGTCGGCACACTTCATTCCGGTAGTGACTACGTATTCTTCAGAGCGATTGGCCCAGATTTACATTCAGGAGATTGTTTGGCTGTACGGTGTGCCTGTTTCCATCATTTCAGATACAGGCCCTCAGTTTACATTGCATTTCTGGAGGGCAGTACAGAGTTAGTTGGGGACTTGGGTAGAGCTCAGCACAGCCTTCCATCCGCAGGCCGACGGGCAGTCAGAGCGGACGGTTCAAATCTTGGAGGATATGCTCCGAGCATGTGTGATTGACTTCGGAGAGTAGTGGGATCAATTCTTGCCTTTGGCTGAGTTTTCTTACAACAATAATTATCAGTTCAACATTGAGATGGCTCCATTTGAGGCTTGTCGTTTGCCCATCAGATGGTTTGTGCCCGGCGAGACTAGGTTATATGGAACTGAATTAGTAAAGGATGCCTTGGAGAAAGTGAAGTTGATTCAGGAGCGACTTTGCATAGCACAGTCCAGACACAAGAGTTACGCAGATCGAAAGGTGTGTGACTTATCATTTATGGTGGGCGAGAAGGTTCTCTTCAAAGTCTCGCCAATGAAGGGAATCATGAGGTTCGAGAAGAAGGTCAAGTTAAGCCCAAGGTTTATAGGTCAATTTGAGGTGTTGAGATGAGTTGGGGAGGTTGCTTATGAGCTTGCTTTGCCTCCCAGTCTATCGGGGGTTCATCCGATTTTCCATGTGTCTATGCTCCGGAAGTATCATGCCGACAGGTCACATGTGTTAGATTATAGCACGGTTCAGCTAGATGAGAGGCTGGGTTATGAGGAGGAGCCAGTTGCCATTGTTGATAGGCAGGTTCGCCAGTTGAGGTCCAAGAAGATTTTCGCGGTAAAGGTTCAGTGGAGGGGTGAACCATTCGAGGAGGTGACTTGGGAGACCGAGGAGGACATGCGGAGCAGATATCCACACTTATTCGGCACTCCAGGTACGATTCTAGACCCATTGGAGAACGAACATTTGATTAAGAGGTAGAGAATGTAACGACCCGACCGGTCATTTTTTTTCTAGATCCTCGTTCCCTAAATAAGAATCCACGTATGTTCTTTTACTGTTTTATGACTTGCGGGGATGGTTAGCTCAGGTTTGGAAGGGTTCGTGCTGAATCGGAACACTTAGTTCCTTAATATTGGCTTAAAATAGTTAAGTTTGACTTGAGTTAACGTTTTGAGTAAATGACATTGGAACCGGGATTTGACGGTCCCAATAGATTCGTATGATGATTTTGGACTTGGGTGTATGTTTGGAGTGGGTTTTGAATGACCCGGGAGCGTTTCGACGCGTAATATTGAAAGTTGGCGCATTGAAGGTTTTCAAGTTCTTTAAATTTGGTTTGAAGTAGGATTTGGTGTTATCGAGGTCCGATTGGGATTCCGAGCCTGGAATAGTTCCGTATGGTGATTTGTGACTTGCACGCAAAATTTGGTGTCATTCCGAGTAGTCTAAGTATGATTCGGCGCATTCGGAGTAAGTTGGGAGAACTTGAAGTTCATAAGTTGATTTGATTTGATTGGGGATGTAATCCTTAGTTTTGATATTGTTTTACGTGTTCCGAGGGTTCGAGCGAGTACGTTTTATGATTTTGAACTTGTTGGTATGTTCGGACGAAGCCCGGGGGGCCTCGGGTGCTATTCGGACTTGTCCGGAACATGGTTGAACTTGGAACCATGACTGAAACAGCAGCAATTCTGGTGCATTCGCATCTGCAAGGAGCTAGCTGCAGGTGCGAGCTCGCAGGTGCTAGCCAATGAGCGCAGGAGCAGTTGGGAGTGGATTGGCCAGTGTCCGCAGAAGCGGAGTTTCTTCTGCAGAAGCGGACTCGCTTCTGCGATGAGGGGATTGCAGGTGCGGAAGGAGGCAGCATGGCCAGGGTCGCAAGTGCGTGAGGCAAGCCGCAGAAGCGGGCTCGCAGACGCGGAGTTTTTCCGCAGGGGGCGTGCGTGTTCCGCAGAAGCGGCCTTGCAGAATAGGAAAATCTGCCGCAGGTGCAAAAGTCGCTGGGGCAGTGTGGTTCATTTAATGTCAGGACTTAGGCTATTTTGGTCCATTTCTTTCACATCATGAACGATTTTGGAGCTCTTTGAAGAGGAATTTTCACCTAGTACGTTGAGGTAAGCAATTTCTATACAAGATGAGTTTAATATATGCAGTTGGGTAGATTCTTAATACATAAATTGTTTAAAATGTGGGTTTAGTTGAAAAAATTAGGTTTTGATAAAAATGGGATTTAACTACGAAAATGATTATGAAATTGGGTGAAAATTATATATTTGAGTTTGTGATGTTATGGGTAACAACTATCTTCGAAAATTTCCGGAATCCGGGCACGTGAGCCCGGAGGTGAATTTTAGGGATCTTCCAATCGGGTTGGGTAATTATTCTAATAGTTAAGTTAAGAATTTGTGAGTGTATATTAATTAATTTATATAATATTTGGCTAGTTTCGGGTTGTTTGGCACCAAGTTAAGGATTTAGAGCGGATTTGTGGACCAGAAGTAAGCTTGAGACCGAGGTAAGTTTCTTTCCTAACCTTGTAAGATGGAACTCATCCCCTTTGGTGTATCTTGTTGTGTATTACTCGTGTGGGGAGCTACGTACGCTCTAGGTGACGAGAGTCCGTGCTATATTCCATGATGTGTCCGGGTAGTCATATATCCACATCATGCCTTAATCGTACCATTGTGATTATTATGCATATTAATTGTTTTGAATAGAGCTGAGGCTAGGGATTTTAAATTGCAATTTTAAATTTAGATTTCTTATTTTTGGGAAGAATTGAGGAAATACATAATAACTCTGAGAAATCCATGTCCTCTCGCTTCGCAAGTACTTCCGCGAGCGAGGTATACTTCTCTACTTTCATGGGAGCAGGTCGTTCGCTCGACAGTATAATAGATGCATCTATGGTTCGTGCCATTCAACCCTCGGTAGTGCACATAGTATTTTGGATCGGCCGTATGACCTCGGCATAAATCGTACGTGATAATTCTCGAAGCCCGATTACACTTGATATTATTTCATGGCTTGAGAGGTTATAATCTATTTAATGACCGAAATTGATTTGGAACTAGTAAGTGTTAGTTGGAGACTTTGGAATTTACTATCAGTGAAGGAGTCATTTATTCACTGGTTGCTATTGTGTTATTATTATTATCACATATTCCATGCCTATTTAGAATTTTTGTATTTCATTTACTGGCCCATAGAAACTGTCGATGTCGACCCCTCGTCACTACATCTTCGAGATTAGACTGGATACTTACTGGCTACATGTTGTTTATGTACTCACGCTACACTTTTGCACTAATCGTGCAGAATCTGAGGCAGGTGCATCTGGTGTCCATTCAGGCCCGCACCCCTTTTATACTGAAGCTTAGTGGTGAGCTGCTCTCTAAGTCCGTTCTGCAACACCAACGATATCTCTCTTTTGTATTTACTTTCTGTCTATCTCACTTTCAAACAGTAGCTTAGGTGTTTTGTATATTCTACTAGTTGCTCATACACTTGTGACACCGGGTCCTGGGAACATGCTAGTAGACACTTTATGACTTTTGAGTATTTAATTCATCATATTTGCTCTTTTATTAGTTTATGCTTTACTTTATAAAAAATTTCACTTTTTATTTACTTAATAAATAAAAATCAACTATTTTGAAATTATTAAAAGGAATAAATATATGGCTAGTTCACCATTGGCTTGCCTAGCGACGACGTTGAGCGCCATCACGGTCTATAGGAGGAATTAGGTCGTAACAGCTCCAAGCCTCACCTTCTGCAAAATTCAAACATACTGAAAATTATTTAAGGTTAAATTTAAAAGGATATTCTTCATTTTCTGGAGGCAAAAATTAAATTCAGGGGATAAATATATACTTGGAAGTATATTGACCCATCATGACTTCTGCATATATGATGTTACTATTAAAATCTCTACATACCATTCTTGTACCATTATATAATTCATTTGATGATCTAAGTTTTTCTATAACATTATTGGCGTATTTTCTTTAAAATTAACTTGTATGCGATGAAATATCAATCTCATTTTAAAGTAGGATTATCTTCAACTGTCTAGTTAAAGCAACAACCAATTTAAAAAAATAAATTAATGCATCAGGAAGACACAAAGACAACCAAAACCACATAAAAGAAAATTAAAAGAATTTAGTTGTCAAAGAGAAGTAAAAACTTCCCAAAGTGTGTGTTTTGATGGTTAGCTTTCAAAGATTTACGAACTATGGCTGAGTGGAAGAGGAAGAAGGAATGTGGTGAAATCTATACAAATTAAATCTGCAACGATTTCTAATTGAATAGGAACTCTTTAAGCATTTAGAGAGTTAGAACCTACCCCATAATAAATTTGACTATTGGTGGGAAAGTATTTTTTGTGTCTGTTTCATACATACATAATACTAATATACATGAGAGATAATAAATTTGATAACGAGTGGAAGACCATTTGGTATTTATACAATATTTTTTCTGGTAGTAGTTGTTGATATCATATTTTGCTGACGCACAACAAAAAAGATATTTTACATTCACCAAGGAATTTAAAAATCAAGATCTTATTTTGTTCATCAAAATATTCATTTATTCCGGCTAAGATAGCTCTTTTTGCCATGTACTTTGCACAGCTTCTTTTTTTATTTAACAATAAAAATATTTTTCTTATTAAGTGTTCTTTACCACTAATATCACAATTGGACTTGATAACCAAGTGTTCTACAAGAAGGATCGAATCATCTTTTATTCTATACTCTTCTCCGTTTTCAACACAAAAGAAATCACTAATGCTGGATCCATCCTAGCTCGCATATTTCTTGTTAGCTGAATCTTGTCTATTTTAGGCCACAAATATGATTTTACCAAGTTCGCATTTACTATCTTAGCTCTACTCGATTTTACAAATACTGGTAGTACTTGACGGAAATCACCTCAAAAAATTTTTACTTTTCCATCAAATGATTCGTCAACATCCATTATATTTGTGAAGCTCAGGTCAACTGTTTTGATTGTCTGACGCCTTGCCATTAGCGCTCATCTCATATTATCAACTTTGATATTTTTTTAATCAATTTAGCACCACCACCACTCTGTTTCGATATATTTGTGATGATCGTTTCACTTGTTGAAGAGATATATTAAATTTAGAGCTAGTTGTACGATTCCGTGGTAAAGTTATTATTGCTAAATCACTTGCTGTTGTTGCTAATAATATCATGTCTATTGATCTGACATTTGCAAGTAATGCACAATATAGGAATATTTTTTCGGCTCCTTCGTCGTTATCTACAAAGAAGAAGCCCGCTCTACCAGAATCGACTCATTGCAATATAGTCTTGAAAGGTTGCTCTTGTTATAAATTTAGTTTTGATTGTACATTTAAATCTTATTCAGACAATTATGTAGCCTTTTCTTCAATATTTTCTCCATTTTGAGACAACATTATCGTCTGGATCCTGATTAAATTTAGATAAATCATATTGTTCAACACTCTTTCCTATGCTTGATGGATTAACTGTTATGCTAGCACACGTTGCATATTTATAAAATTAAACTAAAATCTAGTTAGGAAAAAAATTATAAATGCTAACATACGGGGGGACAATTGAAAATATCTTCAAATGACATAATAGCAATAAATCTCTAATTCTTTTCTAGTTTGATTGTTTTATTAAATAGTGTATACTTTGTCTTCGTCATCTCTTCTCGTCATATTGGTTCTGTTCTCCATTTGTATCACTTCTTTGTCAATTTCGATAGCAAGAATAACTCTAATTTCATGCATCTCTTCAGCATTCCAATAGCAGGATAAACTATCTGCGTAGAGAAGCATAACTATTATTCATATATACATCTAATAACTATTTACATGAATTACTTTAAATAATCTTTGCAAAATAATTTGGTCGATAAGTAATTTACACGTATAGTTGATTTTTAATCGTAGGAATAAGATGTGAAAACACAAACTAAAGCAAAATAACTTGGTTGATAAGTTCAATTTAAAAAGTATAATAATCAAAAGAAATAATACCTAAACAACTTTGCCGATAAATTCAATTAAAAACTAATATAATCGGAAGAAAAAAATACATTTCGTGAAGTTTGCAGAGCCAAAACTAAAAGCTAATACTCCTTAAAATATTCATGATGGAGAATGTGGAATAGTAGCTTTTTTTTTTTTTTATAGAAGTATATAGCTTCTCCAAATAAAAAAGGAAAAGAAGATCAAGTTATGGCTAACGTGTAATATGAAAAGAAGACATGTCTGAAAATTAATACTAATAAGATTTTATAAAAGTAATAAGATTATATGGCTAACGTGTATTATTTATGTATAAGATTTAAAAGGTATGTCTTAAAACTAATAGGATTATATGGTTAGCGTGTAGTATTCCGGTTATGTCCTTTCATTATAAGTTATTATATTTAATATTATAAGGATATTTTAATCTTCCAACATTGTATTCATGCCTTTATAATAATATAATATAATATATATATATATATATATATATATATATATATATTATGTATGTACATTATATAACTATGTATAAACGCTTGCTATACACATTTACACTAGAAAACAGTTTCAGTCTACCATTACACCTCTACTTCAACATCAAAATTATCATACACACACAACAACAAAAATTCAGAAAGGCTCGCCGTGAGCAATGCAAAAATATGAGTGAGTGATCTTCCTTTATTTGAGCTCTGAAGCAACCGACTGGTAGTTAATTTGCTTCTGAACAAACATAAATCTCTAGATCTATAGGTTTATCCATATAAATCTTTATTATTGTAGATCTGTAGGTTCATCCATGAAGGACCTTTCTTCCCGTTTTTCTCATATCTGAACCTCTTTTGTCATTAAAACTAAAAATCATAAGAAAGAGAGAAAGCATAGAAGAAGAAGAATATAAAAAGGAGAATATATGGTATTTAATTCACCATCCTTGCAATAGAAAGATTTTCAGATCTGTAGGTTTTTGAGTTCATAATTTTTCAGATATGTACATTTTGGAGTTCGTGAAATATATGTGTTAGAAAGTGGTGAGGCGTTAAAAAGGGGGAGAGAGAAGCGGGTTGAGAGAAAATTAGGTCTAGTCATGTGAGGTTGGTTTAATGGTAAAAATACTTGTGCATATTATACAAAATAAGAGCTATTTCGGGTAAGAAAATAAAATATGAGCTTAAATGGGTAAGGAAAGCACCTGGTGTGTTCTTCCTTGTAATTATTTTATTTTAATATATAATTAAAAGGGGGACATATCACTATGGACTTTATGGTAGGCTTACCATGTACTTTGAGGAAGTTTGATATTATTTGGATCATTGTTGATATGTTGACTAAGTCCACACACTTCATACCAGTACTGACTGCTTATACATCAAAAGAGTTAGTCTAGTTTTACATTCGGGAGATAGTTTATTTGCATGGTGTGACTATTTCTGTTATTTCAGAATGGGACACACAATTCACATCTCATTTTTTGAGAATAATACAGCAGGAGTTGAGTACACAAGTTGAGCTTAGCACTGCCTTTTACCTTCAGATTGATGGTCAGTCTGAACAAACTATTCAGATTCTTAAGGGCATGTTGAGAACCTGTGTGATTGATTTTGAAGGTCAATAGGATCAGTTCTTGCCTTTGTTATAGTTTGCTTATAATAACAGCTATCACTCCAACATTCAGATGGCTCCGCATGAGGCTTTGTATGGTAGAAAATGGTGTTCTCCTGTTGATTGATTTTAGCCTGGTAAGGCTAGGCTGTTGAGTACAGATTTGGTTCAAGATGCTTTAAAGAAGGTGAAGTTGATTCAAGAGCGACTTTGGGTAGCTTAGAGTAGGCAAAAGAGTTTGCGGACAAGAAGGTTCATGATGTGACATTCATGTAGGGTGAGAAGATACTATGAAAGTTTCACCCATGAAAGGTGTACGAGGTTAGGGAAGAAAGGCTAGTTGAGCTCGAGGTTTATTCGCCCATTTGAGATATTAGAGAGTTGGTGAGGTGGCTTATAGGCTTGTATTGCCTCCTAGCCTATCAGGGTAAATTTGGTATTTCATATTTCGATGCTTGGGAAGTATGATAAATATAAGTTATATATTTCGAACTTCAACATAAAGTATTAGATGAGAATTTAACTTATGAAGAAAAGCCGGTAGAACTTTTGGACAGACAGTTTCAGATTCTAAGGTCGAAGGAGATTGCTTCAATGAAAGTGCTTTGGAAAAGTCAACCGAGCGAGGAGTCTACTTGAGAGAAAAATTTAAATATGTGGAGTAGTTATCCACACATTTTTGGCAGCTCGGGTACATTTCTAAACTTGTTCGAGAACAAATATTTATTTAAGAGATGGAGGATATAACGACCCAACCAGTTGTTTTGAGTTCTATGACTCATTTTTCTTATTTGAAACTTCTCGTTGGTTCATTTAAAGTTTTGATGCTTGAAAGTATGGATAGTTCGGGTCTCGAGAGTTTCGAAAGTGATTTATAATACTTTATTTTTAACTAGAGGTTTAAAATAGAGTTCACCAACGTCAATATTTTAAGTAAACAAGCTCGGATTCATGATTTGAAGGTTCTGATAAATTTATATGATATTTTGAACTTGTACGTATGCTCGATTTAGCACCCAAGGAGCTCAGGCGATATTTCAGCACATCTTATAAAAGTTAGAACATGAAGAACTTAAGAGAACTCATAGTTTTGTTTGATCCTTGATTCTTAGTTATGATACTTTTGTATGCATTCAGCCTTTGAACAAGTTTATATAGGGTATATGATCTTGTCGGGATAGTTTAGAGGAGTTCAGGGGTGGTGGATGAGTTTCGGGGTATTTTAGATCACTTTGAGCTAAGTTACAACATCTAATTTGCTGTTGTTAGGTGATGAATCATGATCGCGAAACTTGGTGTCTAAATCACATAGAGGAATTAGACAAGGGGGATAATTATTCATCGCAATCGCGTGTGGTGATCCACGATCACATAATGTGCTCTGCTTGAGCATTGCAATCATGTGG
>MCJB01029209.1:100324-122738 GCA_002018475.1 Nicotiana obtusifolia | reverse complement strand
GGGGGGGGGGGGCTCATGGCCCCTGGACGAATTTTGGTCCTGGCTTTTGAGCTTCATGGTAGCGTGCTGTTATCGCGTGGTATAATTCCTTATTGTTCTTCGCGATCGCGTGAGTGCCAGTCGTGATTGTGATTAAGAAATTTCGATTCGAGGGTATTCTAGGTCTAGAATTTTTGATTTCTCATTTCACCATTTTTTTTTTAGTTTTGGAGAGTTGTAGGCATACAAAATTTATTGCATTTAAATTCAATAAAATAATTTGGACTATATATTAAATATATTTGTCCAAATAAATACTATGGGCTGATTTAATTAGATTAATTATATAAGTTCAATATATAAGGTCCATATACATTGGGCTAACTCATTTAATTGGGTCACAAATGATGAGCCCACTTCATCAAGCCCAAGATGCCATCTTCCTAGAGGCCCAGCTTGGTGCCACGTGTCAAATGACGTAGCACACTAAGTCAAACGGAAGATCCAATAGGATCATGTTACGTCTCAAAATGACAAGGCATGCCAAGTCACATTAAAAGGCCAATAAAACCGTGCCACGTGTGCAAGTGACATGTTCTGACCAATCAAATGCAACCTTGTCACACTTCAATTTGATTTGTCGAAAAGAGTTTGTTATTATAATAATTCTTGTCTTTCAAAACTATAAATAGGGGTCTTCATAACCAAGAAAAGACACCAGAAGTTATAACAAGAAGCAAGAGAGAGCTCATGGATCAAACGCCGCAAATGTCTCTACAAGTTTCAAGCTTCAAGAAATCAAGTTCAAGTTTAAGAAATCAAGTTCAAGCTCAAGAACGAAGAACAAATCAAGATTCAAGGAGTACGAGTTCAAATCAAAGTTCGTACTAGTTGAATTCAAGATCATCGTTCATGGCAACAACTACATATTGAAGATCAAGCTCAAAGGCCCTTGAATTTATTTACTATTCGAATGAAGAATTAGAGGATCCATAGAGATTGTACACTCATATTATTTGAAATCAAATACTACGATTTTTGCAATATTTTTCGGTCTTGATTTTATTTTCTTGACGTAAATTTTATTGTCTACAAGAACGAACCAAGACAATTTTAGAGAGGAATTTCACCCAGATCTTGAGGGTATGTAATTTTAACTTGGATCTAATCATAGATCTTGAATACTCATTGATTACTATATCTAAAACAAGAAATTAAAGAGTCAAAATTGGAGTTTTTACTCAAAACTTAAGAAAGTGTATTTCGTGATTTTAAACCTCAATTTGTAGTCGAATTTGAGAAACAAAAGTATATATTTGGACTGGAGATGTTGGATCATTGGGATGTGAGGCGAAGTGAACTCCGGTTAACTTTTATTGACTTTTGAGATTTTATTAAATATTGAAATTTTATCATTTGGAATTAATTTATATAGCTTTATTTGACCTTATTGTGTGTTTTTTTGACTAGATTTTAGACGATTGGAGGTCAGGAATAGAGGATAAGACATCTTGGAAGTTTGGAGCTTACTTAGGATAAGTAAGTATCCTAGCTAACCTCGACTTAAGATTTATTTTTTTTAAATATAATTATATGTAAAATATTGATGTATATGCGAGGTGACAAGCATATATGTGGGCACCAAAGTAATATCATGTTTGGGATAAATTTTATGCTTCTTTATACCTTGTCAAACTTTTTATGAGATATGCTCTTCTTGTAACATTATCTATATGGTGTATGACTACTTGACCAATTTTATCCATGCTAGAGATCATGTCTAGATTTTTTATAACAACTCGGCTGGTCGTTTTGCGTATTTGAGTCTTATTTCCCTATGTGATGTTTCTTGTATACGTGTTTATTATTTTGTAACTTTCGGGGATAGTTGGTTTGATTTCAGGAAGGTTTGAGAGAGATTTGAGACACTTAATCTCATGTTGGAAGCCTAAATTGTAAGAGTTGACAAGGTTTGACTTTCGTGTATATGACCTCGAATTTGTGATATGATGGTTTTAATAAGTTCATATGATGATTCTAATAAGTTTGTATGATGATCTTGTACTTAGGCGTATGTCTAGATTTAGATTTGGATGTTCCTAGGATGTTTTGACTCTAATTATCGAAAGGTGAAAAGTTGAAGGTTTATAGGTTTGATCGGGGTTGATTTTGATGATATCAGGTTCGGATTATTATTTTGGAACTTGGAATGTGTTAGTTTTATCATTTGGGACTTGTGTCAGAGTTTGGGTTTATTTCAGATTAGTTAGGCTTGAATCGGATGCTTGATTGTGAATATTTAAAGTTCTTGAACTTGAAGCAATGCATTATGTGTTTTGGTTTTCGATTCTCGGTAATGGGTATTTTGATCTTTCGAGCTTACGAGTGAGTTCGTATAAGGTTTATATACTTGTTGGTGCGATTGGAAGGATTCTCGAGTAGCTCGGGTGAGTTTTGGACCACGCAGAGCATTTTGAAAATTGCTGATTTTTGCTAGTGTCAGGTCCTTCTTCGCGATCGCGGAGTGCATTTGAGCTAGGCAGAATTTTCTTCTTCGCGTTTGCGACACTGGAGTTGCGTTCGCGTTGGGTGAGGCAGATTGGCTATCATGACCCAAAATTCAACTAGTTGTGATGGCACCTAACCCAACCTGCTAGTAAGCCAAATGATAGACAACACTACTCAAATAGGCTAACAAGAATCAATAAATAAAACAACCGAGCTTTCTATACAAAATTCCAAGGATTGGTAGTACAAATCATGAGCTTCTAAGACTTAAAATTTACAAAGGTGGTACGAAATAAATACATCATCTATTGGAAATATACATAAATATTTTTATAAATCTAAAGCTACTAAGAACAAGAGGCAACTATAACTGGAACACAGGTTCATCTTCAATGCCAACTCTTTCCATATACAGCAATATCAGGTCCAAAATCTACACTCAAGGTGCAGAAGTGTAGTATGAGTACAACTAATCCCATGTACTCAATAAGTAGCAAACCTAACCTTAGGTTAAACGCAGTGACGAGCTCGAAAGAAGGTCAATGTCCAACACCAATAGCCGATATTAACTCATAATAATATAATGGAGGCAGTAGAAGTAATAGCTCAAAAGATATTATGCTCAGCTCGTTCACAATTACGAAAAAGTAGACATACTTTCCAGGTATAACAGTCAAGTCCAGATATTACAACTAAAAATCGACTAAACATGAGTTCATCAATAGAACTGTATTTCCATTTCACAACACCGGATAAGAATTTGCGTTTACCAATTAGCATGAGGAAAGCACGTCTCTATGCCTACATGTCAATATACATGTCAAGTCATCAATTACCTTATGTCGTCTAGCATGTGGAATATACATCTCTATGCCTACATGTCAAATGTACATGTCAAATCATGAACGTCACAGTACCATCTAGCATGAGAAAAAAATGCATCTCTATGCCTACATACAAGTATGCATGTTAACTGAATGATTTCACGGTGACATTCCCAGGTACTAATCTCACCCTCAACATACTCAAGTTTTCTGTCTCATATGCCCACTTCATCACAAACACACACAACCACTCAGCACTGTACGGGTGCCTAGCTCATAAGCCCCTCACCAAAACACGTGTATATCTATCACCATGCTTGTGCTCATTGCTGGTATGTCAGACTCTAGAGGGACGGATCCAGCCCAAGCTCTAATCAAAAGCCTATAAGGCCTGCTGTGGTGTGCAGCCCGATCCACAATAATAGATAATCCAATAAGGCCAGTGGCGGCGTGCAGCCCGATCCACAATAATAATAATTATAGTAAAGCCAATATGGCCTGCTGTGGCGTGTAGCCCAATCCACAATAACACTCATAATACGGCTCTAAAGCCCGCCTTAGTCACCAATCTCTCAAGTCTCAAGGGCTCACAATCTTATACCACTCAGTCCAAATAATGATAACATGTGATGTAACAGCGAATGATGAAAGAGACTAAGATATGATATGCAAATAAAGAATCATGACTGAGTATATAATTATAGTTAGAGTAGATAGCTCAAAACAACAAAAAAAGCCTCATAAGGTCTCAACCGAATAAGCACATAGCCTAAACATGATTTCTAACATGAATCACAACTCAATTACTCTAACAAGTAGGACTTACACGGATAGAACAAGATATAATAGCAAAACAATTTCGGTCATAGTCTAATAGTCAACTTGAATCATGATTATCCTGGTGCACGCCCACACGCTCATCACCTAGCATATGTGTCACCCCAATACACTCTTATAACATAGTTCCCAGGGTTAAATACCCTGAAATCCAAGCTTAGATATGTTACTTACCTCGAACAAGCCAAATCTAATACGGAGCAAACCAAATAATACTCCAGTAATGCCATCCCGTGCGTATAAACTTTTGAACGGCTCGAAACTAGCCAAAACCAACTTTAAAACATAAAATAATGCATAAGAAAATAATCCCAAATGATAAAAGTCGAGTCTTTACACATTTACTCAAAGTCAACTAAAAAGTCAAACCCGGGCTCGCACCTCTGAACCCGACAAAACTCACAAAATCTGACAATCCATTCAATTACTAGTCCAACCATACTAATTTCACTCAATTCTGACTTCGAATCGATGTTCAAAACTCAAAAATTCACTTTAGGAAAGTTTAGACAAAAACTCCCAATTTCTCTTTTGAAATCATTAATCAAATGCCAAAACGAAGATGGAATCACGAAATATAATCAAAATCAAGTAGAAAACACTTGCCCCAATCCATATGGTGAAAATCGCCTCCAAAATTGCCCAAATTCGAGCTCCCCAACTCAAAATATAATAAAATAACTTAAAGGTCCAAAATAGAGTACTTAAAGGTCTGCTCCAGGTATACTCTTCGTGAACGCGGGAGGAACCTCGCATTCGCTATGAACAAAAACTCACCACCACAAAAAGAACCTACGCGTTCCCAACATAGACCTCATGTACGTGATGCACAGCAGATCCATACCTTCACGAACGCGGCTACTACTTCATGAACGCGAAGACATTTCCTCCAACTCCCAGATCCTTAACTCGACTCTATGCGAACGCGATCTGACTGATGTTATGCGACGCTCAGGCCTCACAAAGGTACGAGAATGCAATTTTCCAGTCACGAACGCGGTGAAGGAAATACCTAGCTCCCATAATACACTGCGCGATCGCGACCCAATCTTCGCGATCGCAAAAAAGATCTGAAACACCAGAAATCAGCAGTGCCAAAGAACATGGAATCGAAGCTCATCTGAAACTCACCCAGCCCCTCAGTTCCCTGTCTGGATATGCTAACAAGTCCCAAAACATAACACGGACCTACTCGAGGCCTCACACATAACAACATCAAAACCACGAATCGCACCTCCAATCAAACTTTTTGAACTTATGAACTTTCAATTACCAAAACTCGTGCTGAATAATATCAAATCAACCCGGAATGACCTCAAATTTTGCACACAAGTTTCAAATGACATAACGAACCTATTCTAACTTCTAAAACAACAATGCGAACCTGATATCATCAAAGTCAATTCTTGGTCAAACTTATGAACATTTCAAGCCTTCAAATTTTGAACTTTCGCCAAATAGTGCCGAAACCTTCTAGAGACATCCAAATGAAAATCCAGGCATACTCTCAAGTCAAAAGTTACCATCCTAAACCTAACAGAATCATCAAAACTTTGATCCGAGGTCAAATACAAAAAAGTCAAACTTGGTCAACTCTTCCAACTTAAAGCTTCCTAGTTGAAAATCATTCTTCCAAATAAATCCCGAATCACCTAAAAACCAAAACCGACGATTCATATAAGTCATAATACATCATATGAAGCTACTCAGGACTCCAAACAACTAAACCGAACGCAAATGCTTAAAACGAATGGTTGGGTCATTATATTGGTTTTCACGTTCGCGACCAAGGTAGTGCGTTCGCAAAGAAATTAGGCAGGCTAGGGATGGTCAGGTGCTTGGCCTTCACGTTCGCGAGAAGGAAGCATCGGGTAGGCTTGTGGAGTTTGTGAATCGCGATCGTGGGCTGGTGGCCGTGTTCGCGTATGGCTGATTGGAGGCTGTAGATTTTGTACTTCGTGAATGCAAGGCAGTGACCGCATTCGTGAACGATATCATTGGCAGACTTATAAGTACTGTAATTTTAGGATTTAGACCCATTATTTCATATTTAGAACCCTAGACTTGGAGAGGGGCGAGTTTTGAGGTGGATTTTACACACGGCAAGAGGGTAACCCATTTCTACTAGATGTTGATATTATATCTTGTTCCCTCATAGATTATGTGATTTGAAAGAAAAATTTAGGGTTTTTGTCTATGATTGGAGAGTAAAAATTGGAGATTTGGGAGCCGATTTGAAGTGGAATTTGGAGAAAACATGTATATTTGGACTCGTATGGAATGGGTAACTGGATTTGTAAGTTTGGTCGGATTTTGGGATACGGGTCTAGATTGACGTTTTGGTTGACCTTATGTATTTGTATAAAGATCGAAGTTTTATTGTTTGAGATTATTTTCTATGGCTTTATTTGACGTTATTGAGTTATTTTTTACTAGATTCGAGCCATTTGGAGGTGGATTAGTGTGAGTAGGCATTTTTACAGTATTGATTCTATGCGATTTGAGGTAAGTAACTTTTCTAAACTTGGTTTGAGGGTAATTTCCCTTTGGCTATGGTATTTGGTACATGCTGGGGTTGGCGCACGTGCTAGGTGACAAGTGTATAAGCGTACACCGGGGTTATTCATGATGACATTAGGCTATTATGTGCCTTGTTTTGCTATTATGCCACGTTGTTTTCGTGTTTTCACCACTTGTACAACTACATGAGCTATTAAACATGTTAGAAATCATGTGGAGGCTATCTACTTATCTGTTTGAGACATGATATGGCTATTCTTATTATATTGAGCTGTTTGCCTTAATTGTAGTTATATTCTTAGTTATGATGTTACATCCGCGTACATATTTTTGTCTTTATGCATTCTTCATATGTTATCTCACATGTTATTGGTGCTCTTTTATGTATGACATGGGTTGAGTTGAGTACTGTGAGATGTGAATATTTGAGACTTGAGCGATTGATGACTAATTTTGGGCTATAGAGCCGATTTGATACTGATAGTGAGGTGACGCATGCGCCAGGCCCCTCATTGGGCTGAGTGGTATTGATTGTAAGATGACGCGTGCATCATGACTCATATTGGGCTATGTGATATTGATCGTTGACTTAGATCCGATTAGCGCTTGGGCTAGGACCCGCCCCTCTAATTTAGGTATTAACATGGTGGTGTAGGAACAAGGGTCATATATGTGCTTGGTGAGGGACTTATGTCAGTCACTCGTACAGTACTGAGTGTAATGTCTGATGTTTGGCGGGTACTTGTGTCAGGCACTGTACATATGCTGAGATTTGGTATACTTGATGATTTAACTGCAATAACGTTGATTCTGGCATGTATACTAGTCATGTGGGTATGAGGTGTGCTTATTTCCTCATGATAACTGGTACTTGATGTCTCTATTTGATGTATAGAACTTGGAATCATATATAAATTGATAAAACCATGTTTAGGTGATTTTTGTGGAAGAACTTATGCCTTAACTATTATTTCTCTCCTATCCTTCCATCAAGCAATAAACAAATGCTGGACAACACAAACAGTCACCAGACTCAGACCTATGCTGCAGGCAGTTCCATCCTGCATTGTATGGGAGCTCTGGAAAAGAAGGAATTGCTGCAAACATGGAGAAACAGTTACAGTTAGCAGGGTCATTTATCAAGTTTCCACAACACTACAAGCACTAGTCCAAGCAAGAAAACCAGGACTCAATGTCCCACACAAATGGCAAGATCTTCTGCACATGATGGAAAACTACACCCTAAGATTAACTTTCAACAAAGTTATATTGGAATTTCCGAAGGAAGGGTGGATTAAAGTCAACACTGATGGAGCATCAAAAGGGAACCTAGGAAAGAGCTCGATAGGATGTTGTTTAAGAAATGAAACAGGGGAAATCATATATGCACTTGGCACAACAATCCCAGAAGGAACAAACACAATAGTAGAAGCAACAGCTATTGTGGAAGCATTAAGGTTCTGCAGATCACAAAGCTACTCCCACATATGGCTGCAAATAGACTCAATGCTATTGAACAACATCATCAATGGCATTTGGAAGCCACCATGGTGCATAATTGATCAAGTAGAGGAGATACTGCAACTAAAAGAAGCCCTCACACTTAATGTAACACACATATACAGAGAAGGAAATAAACTAGCTGGTCATCTTGCAAATTATGCACTAGAATTTGAGAGAATTAAGTGCTATGACTTCTGGCAGTTAAACATACAGGGCAGAAGAATAGTTAATGAAGATAAACGGCAATGCCCATACTTAAGAGTGAAGGTAGCAAAATAGTAAGCATGAAAAGGAAACAGTGGTCTTACACTAAGCCACAGACACACTTTCTCCCCACTGTACAAAAGATTAACAACAAGAGCTTAAGAATATACAATGTTGTACTAACACTTTCTCTAATTCTGCAGGCACAATACTTGATCACAGCAAAGCTTAAACTCTGCAAAAAGCCCATGGAAGAACAGAGGGGGCTAAAATAATGGCTTTACACTAACATGTTGCTATTTGTTGTTAGATGCAATAACTGGTTTTTTGCTGAATGCATGAAAGAAGACATCATTTCAACACAAACTCTGCAACAAGGCAGGAGCACAGCAGCAACAGTACCAACAAGACATTCCAATTAGCTTCTTGCTGGCTGCAAGGAAGGAAAACAGGAGCATGTCAATGCAGCACAATCACTGCAGCAAAACAAGAGCACAACAACAACAGAGAAAACTTTCACAAAGAAACTGCAATCAGGAAACACAGGCTCACTGCTCTCTGCAGAAAAGAAGGACTGGAGCATATTGGTGCGTCAGAATGGAACTCAACTACTCACCACAGCACTCACCAACATCACAAAGCAGATTCCTGGCCTCAGTAGAAATACAAAAAAAGCTAATGACAAATCAGAAAAAGAAACCATCACACAACATCAGCCTCAACAAGTAAACCAGCCACCACACCAACAGCAGAACAAAAACAATCAAAGTAACACCTATCACTCTTATCAGAACCAAAGGAATCAAGGTCATATCTGAAACCTGTAATGCCACAAGGATAGAAGCCAACTTGAGCTGGACCAGGCTATTGCTGCATTTGCAATGTGTGGTATTAGCACTCTTGGTGCTCATTCTATTGCAAATACAGTAATCACCATGGTCCATTTTCAAGAACAACTACCAAGCAATACAGTCTTCAACAAGCTTCTCACTGAACAAAGGACACAACTCATATCAACAAAATCAACAATGCCAATACAACAGAAGCAGCAATCCATTCAATCACCTCAAGCCGAACACATAACATACACAGATGCACATCTACAGCAGCAACATTCAGTCAACATACAGCAACATAGAAGCAGCAGCCCACACAGACACATGCTAACACAACAGTAACTCCACATCATAGCAATGCAGCCAATGCACCATCAGCAGAAACATCATCCACGCAGGAACAACAAAAAAAGTCAAGGATATCAGCAAGAAGACAGAGGTGTCAGCAATCACAGGAGAACACACCAACTGCACACACTCTCATCAAACTCAAGCATTCTCCAAAGCAACACACAACAGCAGACTCATCATCCAGCACTGGACCAGCTAATAACTCAGAGAACTCTAAATCCACACATAGACCAAAAGGCAGTCCCAGAAGAAAACATAGCAATCAACAAGTACAGCAGGACACACCAACCTCATACACCCTCCTCACACTTGATCATCACCAAAAATAACAACTCCAACACTCAGCAGCAGTTTCAACACTCAGCTCACAACAATCACAGCATCAACAACAACAGACTTGAAACGGCATAGCCAACATCACAATCAATACAACTGTGCAACCATAAAATACACAATAATAGCCATCTTCAACTTGGCTTTCCTTGCTCCAGAGGTCAAAGCAAAATTAAAAATTGTCCGCGCTTTTTTGTCACTCTTTTGCTAAATCCTAATACCATATCTTTTTGTCAGAGAAATATAGAAGGAAATAATTCCCTTATTCATGCAGTCACAATAGAAACATATGTACTTTTTTGTATAGCTGACCTAGGAAATATGCACATTGTTTTTGTACGTACGACTGTCTACTACAAAATAGGCAGTCGTCACATCACCATAGGTCTAACTTCCTTTTGCTACTTAGGTACTATTAGTCAACACTTTAGGATGACTATAGGTACATGTATTTACTTTTAAGAGGTAAGGTTTATGTCCCCCTCCACTCGATAAAAACTTATACTTAACCAAAAAAAACTGTTATTCTTGAAAAGCATGTTTATTTCTTCTCTTATTGTGAAAAGATTGGATTTGATATTACTTGAGCTACTTTTTTTTGCTGTTATTATACCGTTACAGTTGTTGTTGGCTGTTGAAAATGAATATTAGATCTTGCTAAGCTCGTCACTGATTTCAGCCCGAGGTCAGGTCTGTTACTTAGTGAGTACATGGGGTCAGTCGTACTTATACTACACTCTGCACTTTATATGCAGATCCATATGCTTCCAAGAGAGGTGAGTGCTAGAGAGTGGCATCGGTACCAATTTTGGAGATTTTGAGGTAGCTTTTATTTCGTTCGCAAGCCTTAAAGTCCCTTCTTCTCTTAATTCATGTTATTATTGTTCTATCTTTTAGACAATACTGTATTTTGGGTTCAAACTCTATATTTAAATTCTGTAGAGCTCAAGTACTCGATGACACCAGGTCATGAAATGGTTTTCAGTTATATTGTTGTTATTGACTTCAGCTATTAATGTCATTCCGTTGTTGAGACTATTTGATACTGTTATTCAAGTTTGTTTCTACATATTGATTATTATCTTGCCCAGCAAGCGGTGTTAGGCGTCATCATGACTCCGATGAAATTTTTGGATCGTGACATTTTTGATTCCTTATTTGAATATGATGGGCTATGTTGTATGTTGAATTACATGTTGTAGTCTTAGTCACACTTGTACGCATGCATATATATCTATATATTTTATTTTTATATTTATACGCACATACATGCTTCCCTTGTTCAAATACATACATCCATGCATATGGTTCTCTGATATAAATTGAGGCTGACATGATGGGACATTTTGTGCGATTATTGTTTATGACATAATGGTATTTTTTTGTGTATTTATTAGTAATATATGAGATACTAATATTGATTTGGCGCATGGAATTGAATTCATCCTTTTGAAATTGTGTGATCACCCATTCTACCTTGGGTCGTGTGTTCACAGTGTTGTTTGACACTGAGAAGGTAATGGACACTAGGTAGGTATTGGCTGATGTGAGGTTTATATCTTTATCATGCATGAATATTATAGACTCATGTAGGATCATGCATACGCATGCTAGTTGTTGCATATCATCTTTATATGAGAATTTGATGCCTTGATTATATTTTTTATCATCTTATTTGAAGAGCATTTTTAGCGTCTTCTTCTTTAATTATTATCACGACCCAAAATCCACGAAGGACGGTGATGGCACCTAACACGTTGGTTAGGCAAACCAACAATCTCAACAATAAATAAGCTGCTAACATGGATATAACAAGTCTAGATTGATTCAGTAATAACATATAAAGCTAAATATGATAATTAAGTGCAAAGTAATACAACATCTCCGGAACTAGTGTCACTGAATATATGAGTTTCTAGGAGTAGTAAATACCACGTCGGAAATAAATACAATACTGTCTGAATCAAATAATAGTAAATAACGTAGAAGGTGACTTCAAGGTCTGCGGTCGAACAAACATAACTACCTTGAGTCTTCGAGATCGGAATCGAAGAACCACTACTTTACTCCACTTGTACCAATGCTTGGATCTGCATAAAAATATACAGAAGTATAGTATGAGTACAACCGACCAAATGTACTTAGTAAGTACCAAGTTTAACATCGAAGAAGTAATGATGAGTCTTTACCCAATTGAATACTTGCTTTCTTAGTTAGGTTAGCAATAAGTGTAGAATAAGAGAAGAAATAGTTCAATAATAGTGAATATCAAATATATGAATAACAACTAAGGAAGATAAATACACATGCTTCTCAGAAATAATGTTCAAATCATAAATCTTACGCCGATTCCACATAAGGTAAATGATTTACAAGAAATAACAGGTAAATGAATGCTTCTACGTGAGTGTATGATGCAGGTGCATGCTCAAAAATCAACCTTTCTACATAACCAATACCAATCCACTCACATTTAGCACTTTATGCGTGTCCGACACGATAGATGTCTCCCCGTTAACACAGCCCGTGAGTTTGATACTCTTAAGGACAAAAATAAAATGGGTGATCACCTGACTCTAGCGGGATGAATCCATATCCAATCATCCATTGTATAACAATTCAATAATTAGTATCCTCAATCCTCTCATACATCTCAATGTGCATAGTAACTCACAGTACCATAACTCAGATCATACCCGTACAGAATGTACCATAACTCCATTCAAATAACTAAATTCATATGTAAAGATGTTTGCATATGCGTGTAAGATAATATACATATGGTACAAAAGAATATTAGAAATAAGTATGAAGATGTATATGCTCATGAGAGGAAGGTAAGAGTACGGCTAAATCACATAGCTCAACATATCAATAATGAGTCATCATGTTCAAATGAGGAATCATAAGCCTACACATGATCTCTAGCATGAATAAGGAAGCTCACATATACAATAAAATAAAGCATATATCAAGAAGAATACATAACCAAATAAAGTATAAAAAACCTATAACTATACTAAACATGGTATAACCTTGGTCCGTATTTATACGCTCGTCACTCTCGCATATATATCATCCCCAATGCAAGTAACATATAGCAATGAAGTCCATTTTTAGGTGAATTTCCTCTTAACAAGGGTACTCAAGAGACTTACCTCTACTAGGTACCGCTTCAACCTTCCATAACCACCTTTCCTTAAAAAATCTTCTCCAATCGGCTTGAATCTAGCCAAATAATACTCAACAAGGTCAATAAAGCTATAGAAATCACTTCAAACACTAAAGCTCCAATCTTTAATATCTTAAAAAGTTAAAGTTGATCCTCGAACCCACATAGCCAAACCAAGTCTAGGGGTAAATTACGTCTACCCATAACTGCACGAGTTTAAATATATAATTAGATTCTAAATTCGAGTCCAAATCGGTGTTCAAAATTTCAAAATACACTCTTTTAAGTTGTAGACAAAAACCTCAAAATTCACTTTAAAATTCCATATTTTAGGTGTAAATCATGGGGAATCAAGATATATGATCAAATCCAAATAGATTTTACTTACTCCCAAGATTGTATTGAAATCCCTCTTCAAAATCTTCTCCTCTCGTTCTCCAAAACTCAAAATAGTAAAAATAAGCTAAATCTCAAAATTCTGGACAAAATATACTCCTGCTAGCAATACCCTTCGCGAATGCGACCGAACCTCGCGTTTGCGAAGATAGAAATCTACCGCCTGAAGCCCTTTCTTTGCGAACGCGATAGAGTCCTTGAAAACGTGAATGCCAACTGCCCAGCCTTTTTCAGGAACATGATCCTCCCTTTGCGAACATGAAGGTCAAGCTCCTCCAATCCGCTTCTTTCTTCGCAAACGCGAGCCTCCTCGTGCGAACGTGAAGAACACCAAACACTGAAAAAACTAGAAAAATATTCTCCGGGTGATTAGAAACTCACTCGAGCCCCTCGGACCTCGTTTAAACATTCCAACAAGTTCATAAATAATATATGCATCTATCCAAGATCTCAAAACACATACAAAAGCATCACATCCAAGAATTAAAAGCTAAACTACATATTGAACTCTGTTAAGTTCAAAGCTCCTATAATTCCAACCAAGCGTGCGTTTCATACCTAGACACCTCGGATCTTAACCAAAATTTGCACATAAGTTCAATTCAGCTACAGAACACCAATCGAAATCTGAACATCAAAGTCAACTATTGGTCAAACTTATGTACTCCGGAATTTTCAAAATGTCAACTTTCAATAAATGGTGTTGAATCCTCCAAGGAACTTCAAAAATCAAATTCGAACATATGCCCAAGTCCAAAAATGAACTTACTGAAACTTTTAAACGACCAATCGGAGATCAATTAGTCAAAATTCAAACATCGGTTAACTTTTATAACTTAAGGCTTCCAAAATGGAACTAAGTGTTCTGAATTACTTCCAAACCCTCCAAATCAACTATCCCCACAATTCATAAAACATCAAATAAAATATACGAAAAGCATCAAATAAGAAAATGGGGTTCCAGAACTCAAAACGACCAATCAGTCATTATAATTGTGCACCTTATTATTCATCTGTTACTTTTTGGATTATTTTCCTTTCTTTTACATGCTTATGAATTAAATAGGTTATGAAAAGTGAGTATCCTATTCAAAACCTCGAAGGTACTTTAATGAGATTAGACTTGATACTTACTGAGTACACATGGTATTTTGTACTCATACTATACTTCCGTACATTTTTGTACAGATCATGATGTTGTCTCTAACAGTACTCAGGAGGGAGACCAAGAGCTTGCTTGGAGGCTTCTTGGTGAGATGCTACCCTTGGATTCGCAGCTTATCGAGTCCCCTTCTATCTTATTTATTATTCTCTTGATCCAGATAGTATTTATGTACTTAAAAAGTATGTTGTACTCTATATAATAACTCATGACTTTGTACTATCATATTTTAGGGATCTATGTAGTATTTCCGCACTTGATATAATTTTAAACCTATTTTTGCTTTTATTTTGTTTTATTTTATGTTAGTTGAACATTCTTTATGTTATCTTGTTATGGTTGCTTATGTATGTTAGTTCGACTAGAAATTTGAGTTAGGATTTGAGTCAGTTCGGCTAGCGAGTTGAATTAGGTTCCATCACCGGCTATGGTAGAATTTGTGTCGCGGCGAGTTTGTAAGAGTGTATCACTATGTACAAGTGCCAAATTGTTCTGACTCTTGTCTACCTTTGTACATAATTATATCAATAATAATATACCCAGTGTGATCTCACAAGTAGGGTATGGGGAGGGTGAGGTGTACGCAAGCCTTACTCCTACCTTGTGTGAGGTAGAAAGATTATTTCTGCTAAACTCTCAGCTCCAGAAAAAAATTACAAAACAAGTTTGAATAATACAAGAGTTAAAAACAATAAGATGAAAATACTGAAGAAAAGAAAAATATTGACAGCAAAAATAGTAAAGATACCCAAAGTAAAAGAAATAACAATGGTAATAAAATTAAAGGACTACTACTACTACTACTACTACTAATAATAATAATAATAATAATAATAATAATAATAATAATAATAATAATGCTATAAGAAGAAGGAGGAGCAGATAAGGTGCTCTAAATAGAACTACGCTCTCTCATAGAAAACAGATAAATTGCTAAATTACCTATAAGAAGAAGGAGGAGCAGATAAGGTGCTCTAAATAGAACTACGCTCTCTCATAGAAAACAGATAAATTGCTAAATTACCTACTAACCTTCTATCTTAATCCTCGACCTCTATCTCTCCTATCTAGGTCATGTCTTCGGTGAGATGAATATGTGTCATTTTCTTTTTTATTACCTCTCTCAGTTTTTCCTCGGTCTACCTCTACTTAGACATATCACTACTAACCTCCCGCACCTCCTTATTGGGGCATCTATGCTCTTCCTCTTCACATGCTCGAACCATTTCAGCCTCGCTTTTTGCGTCTTGTCCAGCGCGGAGGCTCTCATCTTGTATTGTATATCTTGTTCCTAATCTTATCTCTCCTAATATGGCCACACATCCATCTAAGCATTCTCATTTTCGTTTTTTTTATTTTTTATACATGCGAGTTTTTGACTTGCCATCACTCTGTCCCATATAGCATAGTTGATATAACAATCACTCTATAGAACTTACTTTTAAATCTTGGTGGTACACTTTTATCATATAAGGCACCAGATGCGAGCCTCCATTTTATCCACCCGACTCCAATACGATGTATGATATCATCATCGATCTCTCCATTTCCTTGAACTTTTCACCCAAGATACTTGAATCTTCCTCTCTTGAGGACTTGTGAGCTAATCCTCACTTTCGCATCAGCCTCGTGTAATGTGTCACTGTCACGATCCAAAATTCAACTAGTCGTGATGGCACCTAACCCAACCAGTCAGGTAAGCCAATTAACAACTATCCAATTTAATGAGATTTATTATGAAAAGAAATGATAATACAACTACTTTTACACAAAAATTTTCCAAGGACTGGGTAGTACAAATCATGAGCTTCTAAGATTTAGATTTTACAAAGCTGGTATGAGATAAAATACATCATCTGTTTGAGCTATATAGGAACAGATTTAAAATTTTAAAGCTATTAAGATCAAGAGGCAGTTATGACCGTTACGCAGGTACATCTTCAAATCCAACTCCCGCCGTGCACAGCAACATCAACATCCAATATCTGCACGCAAGGTGCAAAAGTGTAACATGCGTACAACCGACCCCATGTACTCAATAAGTAACAAACCTAACCTTAGGTTAAAAGTAGTGGTGACGAGCTGGCACAAAGGTCAAGGTCCAAAACCAATAGCCAACAACAGCTCATAACATTATAATAAAAGTGGTACAGAAAATAACTCAGAGATATAATGTTCAGCTCGTTCACAGTTCCGGAAAATTGTCATGCTTTTCAAGTATAACAGTGAAAATCCAAATCTTTGCCGAACGCACCAAAATATGATAAGTTTGTAAAATCGTGATTTTCTTTCCGAAACTTTTCACAGGTAAATGTTTCATTATCAAATGGCATGAGGAAAAGTACATCTCTATTCCTACATGTCAATGTGTATGAGAAGTCATGAATGACGTGATACCGTACAACATGAGAAAAAATGCATCCCTATGCCTGTATGTCAAATGTGCATGTCGAATGCAGTACAACATAGTGAATAACCATATGCATACTCTCGGAGTATCAACCCACTCAGTCCTCCCAGTCACTCAGTCCTCCCAATCACTTGGCACTCGTACTCGCACTCAATAGGTACCTGCGCTCACTGTGGGTGTGCATACTCCTAAGGGGCTCCTCAAGCGCTATAATGAGCCAATCATGGCATGAATCCGCACGGACAACTTACATGATGCACGGACAACTCACGTGCCATAGTATCAATATCTGGATCCGCACGGACAACTCACGTGCTGCACAGATAACTCACGTGCTGCACAGATAACTCACGTGCTATAGTATCAATATCCGGATCCTCATGGGCAACCCACGTGCTATATTATCAATATCTTCACAATCAGGCCCTCGGCCTTACTCAGTCATCAATCTCTCCAGTCTCTCGGGCTCACAATGTCATGCAACTAGCCAAAAACGATGATATGTATCAATAAATAGCAACAGAGACTGAGATATGATATGTAATGAATGCATCTGACTGAGTACATAACTGCAATTAAGCACATAACTCGACAGCAAGGAACGACCACTATGGGTCCCAATTGTACCAGCATATAGTCTAAACATGATTTCTAGCATAATTTACAGCTCAAATGCTCTAACACATAGAATACAATAAAATATTCAGATAAGATAGCTACACAGCTCCATATGATCGACTAAATCACAACTCACACGGTGCACGCCCACACGCCCGTCACTTAGCATGCGCGCCACCTCAACATCAATCACATAAGACGTAATATGGGGTTTAATACCCACAACACCAAGTTTAGAAGTGTTACTTACATCGAACAAGCCAAATCCAATACCGAGCAAGCCAAGTGATGCCCCAAAAATGCCATCCCTCGCGTACCAACCTCCGAACGGCTCGAAACTAGCCAAAAGCAACTCAAATACATCAAATAATGCCAAAGGAAACAAGCCCAATCGATAAAGGTTGAATCTTTAAGTAGAAGCCCAAAGTCAACCCAAAAGTCCAACCCGAGCCTGCTCCTTGGTTACCGATGAAACTCACAAAATCTGACAACCCATTTAATTACGAGTCCAACCATACTAGTTTCACTCAAATCCGACTCCGAGACGATGTTCAAAACTCAAAAATTCACTTTATGAAATTTTAGGCTAAAACCCCCGATTCCTCTTTAAAATTCATCAACCAATTGCCAAAAATGAAGATAGATTCATGAAATATAGACAAAACCGAATTAATGATGCTTACCCCAATCAGTATGGTGAAATTCCTCTTCAAAGTCGTTCAAAACTGAGCTCCAAGTCTAAAAAATGAGAATAAAACGACCAACCCTCGAAAATATAGTTTCTGCCCAGAACTATTCGCATCTGCGAAAAAAATAGCCGCTTCTGCGGCAACATCACACTTCTGCGATCACATCTAACCAGCCAACCTCTTGCACTTGCGGAACAGTATCCGCTTCTGCGACATTGCAGGTGCGAGATCCTCTTCGCTCCTGCGCAAGACATCGCTTCTGCGCCCAAACTCACTACATCTGCGCCTTCACAGATGCGAAGAAATCTCCGCTTCTGCGGACTCCTGCTCCCAGCAGCACTCCCTCCTCTGTGATTTCACAGCTGCTTTTGCGGCTCCGCGCCTGTGCCCATGGCTCCATAGGTGCAGTCACACCAGAAGCCTAGCCACACCAACCTAGCCAAAAATGATCTAAACAAACTGAATCTCGTCCGAAACTCCTCCGAGCCACTCGGGACCCCGTCCGAATATACCAACAAGTTCCGAAACATAACACAAACCTATTTGAGGCCTCAAATCATGCATAACAACATCGAAACGATGAATCGCACCTCGAATCAAACTTAAATGAACTTTGAACTTTCAACTTCCAAAACTCGCATCGAAACATATCAAATCAACTCGGAATGAACTCAAATTTTGCACACAAGTCCGAAATGACATAACGAAGCTATTCCAATTCCTGAAACCACAATCCGAACCCGATTCCATCAATGTCAACTCCCCATCAAACTTATGAACTTTCCAAACCTTCAAATTTTCAACGTTTGTCAATTAGCGACGAAACCTTCTAGAAATATCCATATTCAATCCGGGCATACGCCCAAATCCAAAATTACCATCCGAACCTAACGGCATCAATACTCGGTTCCAAGGTCAAATTCACAAAAGTCAAATTTAATCACCTCTTCCAACTTAAAGCTTCAATCATGAAATTTATTCTTCCAAATCGATTCTGAATAACCTGAAAACCAAAACCGACGATTCACACAAGTCATAATACATCATACGGAGGCACTCATGCACTCAAACTACTGAGAGAAGTGCAAATACTCAAAACGACCGGTCAGGTCATTATAGTCACTGAACTTGCACTCCATGTGCCCTATCTTAGTTTTGCTCAACTTAAACCTTTATACTCTAGGGTCTATCTCCAATTCTCTAGTCTATCATTAACTTTGTTGCGTGTGTCGTTAATTGATACTATATCATCTATAAGAAACATACGCCATTTCATCCATCGCCAAAGAAAATAAAAACAGACTAAGAGTTAATTAATTAAGCTTTCGAGAAAATAAATGTATATACCTACACATCCTATTCATCAATTCTTTTCTTGTAGCACGTTTTTGAACCGCTGATAGACTATATTCCCTTTAAAAGAGTTGTATAGGATAAGAATGCACGGTTGCAGTAAATAAATACCAAAATGTAATTTTGTTTTCACAAATTAAAATGTAATGTTTCTTTCTAAGATTTTTGTGTCGAAATAGGTAATGTAGTTGCTGGAATCAACTTAAGGGTGTGAACCAATGTTCGTGGAATAAAAATAATATTAAGGTTCAACTTTCAATAGATAAAAATAATGTTAGGCGATTTCTTCTATTCCGAAGAAATATTAGACATAACTACTTGATATATTTGCTAATAAAGTATTTCTTCTTTTCTAATTTATGTGATGATGTTTGACTGGGCATGAAGCTTAAGAAAAAAAAAAGATTTTTAAAACTTGTGATCTAAAATAAGCCATACATATTTATTTAGCTATAAATCATCTTATTAAGCAAAAAATGAGTGTTTTATAGTTAAATTGTTGCTTAATATAGAACCATGATATTTTTTTTTGGATTTTTCTAAAAAAGAAAGAGTATCACATAAAATGAGATGGAGGGAGTAATTAAGTATTTGAATAAAATGGTTAAAATATGAAAAAACTAGCATGATAATGCATTATAAACAAAAAGGGATGGATATATATAGAGACATTTAAAGGTGCGGCGATTTTTTATTTAGATATTTCAAGTAAATCTTGTTCCGATTGAATACCTGTAGTAGATTCAAAGTGTATCAGTCAAACACGTTTTATTGACATGATTGATAGCGTGAGTTGCACATGTAACATACTCGTGTTCATTATCCTTTAGTGATGTCCAAGGAGTATTTTCAACATATAAATTTATGTTTATACACCTTTTTATCTCTTAATTCATCTATTTTCACTTAAAACTTTTATTAATTATGGTTTAATTTTTGACAAATTACAGCCGAGAACGTCAAACCAAAAAGTAGTGTAACTCGCGCTATCAATCATATTAGTGAAATATATTTGATTAGTGTACTTTAGACTTATTATAAGTACTCAATTAGAATAAAAACTACTGGATATGTCTAAATGAAAAATCATGATAACGTTAAATGTCTCCTTATGTATCCGGCCTAAGATGAATTCATAAATTAATAACAATGAAAGCCCATAGGTGACCAATAAATTTAGTTAGAAAATGGATAATGTGAAATGTGTGCAGAGTGCAGACAGAGAAAATACATGGCTCAAAAAGAACCCCACTCGCCTCTTCCCAAAGCTTCCTAGAACCAACCTGTTAACACCGTGGCATTACCAAGCATCATAATATTCCTCTCCGGAATCCCCCAAAATACCCTTAGATCCTTCTCTATTTACACCTTTGCCCTTCTCCTTTAACTACCTTTTAAGGTCATCGTCGACAATAGCCAAAACAGAAATCACTTTTCATCCAAAGGCGGCTCCTAAATTCCCAAAACACCCTAGCCTAACGGATATAATTAATACAAACAGAAGGTTATTAATGTAACTTCACCATAAAAGAATTGGCTGCTGGACTTCAAACAGTAAATAAATTAAAATTAAAACAAACAAAACTGAGAAGTTGGGTTACGATAAAGATTTCACAAGGGGTAGGTGGTTCAAGAACTCCGGCGAGGGTTTTCAAAAATTCCCTTATATTTTTCTGCTTTTTTATTCCCTTATCGTGAAACCCACTAATTTTTTCTTCTTCTCATAAAGTTCAAATCTTTGATCTGTAATTTTGCCAATTCTTGAGAAAAAGAAAAGAGTCCCTTTTGTGTAATTTTCCAAATGTCTACTCCGCCGAGAAAGATTTTCTCCGGCTGGACTTTGACACCAAGAACCGATCCGGCAAATAGGGCAGTTTCAAAGGGTAAAGATGTTGGCTTTATGGGTTCTGCACAAAAGGGTGGTTTCTTAAGCCAAGATTGTGATGATACTATGGACAAACAAGTGATTCTTGAGAAGCTCTCAAATCTTGAAAATGAGGTTAATTTACTAACCCCCACTTGTATTTTATAGTTTTTTTTTTTATTATTTATAAAATATGATTGTTTTGCTGTTTGGTACTTTAGTTTTCTTGGGTTTAGACTATGGAAGAAGAAAGAGGTTTGTTAGTATTTGTTTAGTTCCTCATGAAGGAACAGTTGTATTTTGCTTGGTAATAAAATTGTGAAGAATTTTATTTTGTACTTTGTACATGGATCTTGCAAGAATTTGGAGTGTGTTTGTTTGTTATATGCTAGGGTAGAAAGTAGTTTGGGACAACTGGAGTTGGGCCGGAAGCCTGCAGAGGATTTTTTTTTCAATATAAAAAAGGTTATTTTTGAATCCAAACAATCAAGAATCTTACTTGTACTGATGACAATTTGGAACTCGTTTCTTGCAAGTGGAGCTGATGTTGTGAAATCTAACTTGTGGATACTGTTTTGACATCTCAATTTAGGTAACAGTAAGACATGTTATGCTGTTTATGAGTTCATCAATCTATTATGTTGCCCTGAGATTTTGTTTCTATATCTGGTATCATGCTTGTGTACGCAGACCTTACTTCTGCCTCTATCTTTACTCTGTTTCCAACAGACCCTCGGCTCAAGGAACAGTGAATGTATCATGCTTTTGCATATAGATAATTCATGTAAGTTGTATTTGCAATAAATGGTTTAACCCAACTTAATTTCCCAGCCCACCGATAGAGGGGGGGGGGGG